>JZLH01S0600948.1:0-12039 GCA_001188425.1 Eucidaris tribuloides
GTACAGAGGCAGTCCGCTATCATAAGAGGATTCCTTCTGTCACAATCTGTATGTATTAACCTAGCATATGCAATGTTTTTTTTTTAGATACAAATCCATTGATTTCAGCACGTATAGTTCTATAAAGATGTATAATAAAGCGATTATCTGTTTAAAGAATGCATTGTTTAAAGACAGCAATTTAATCCCCAAAAAATAAAAATAAATAAAACTAATGTTTTATGCAAAATGGCGAATTTCGTTATGGTTTAGAAGGTTGCCCTAAATTCTGTAAAATACTTTCTCATTAACCTGCCGATTAATTGCTAGATAGTTCGGAGCAAGGGGCGTTAACCTTGTTAGTGTCTATAGTTTTGTTTCTTGTCCAGATCTATGATTCCTGAGACCCATCGACTTGAACAATCTGAAAACTGACACTCTGTCCAGGACTGGACGCAATTAGATATAGCCGAAAAACAAAATGCGCCAAAATGCCTTATTTTCATAAGAAAAATTAAAAGTCAAGTTTTGTTTCAGTAATGGACTATTAGTATGTATCAATTTAGAAGTTTCTTGGGTCTGAGAACAGTCTAATAGTGCTCTGTTTCATCACAATATGACATGTCAATTGCATATTTCAGAAAACACCCATGTTAGTCTCATTCCAGACCCTGCGGACTTTTCCTTCCTCATAAGTAGACGCACTATGGAGGGTGAGTATCGAGCCTGTGATGTCAGGACAATGTATCTCAACTTCACATTCTTACTTAATATTTATAATTCATATGTCCATTTATTTCAACGATCTTATGATAACAACTCTGTTACCCTTGAGCAATTAGAGATATGCAGAAAAAAAACAAAAATCGGCCCCCAAAATACCTTTGATTTTTGTTCAGAGATTTAAAAGTCAAATTTTGATTGAGAAACTTATATCAGTTGTGTATTTAAAACGTCCAGTACCTCTGACAAACTGATAGTGTTGTGTCATTATCAAATGATATTTAATTTGCATTAAGCAAAACACTCTGTTGTCTCAGTCCACATACTGGACTATTCCTTTCTTGAGAAAGCAATTCTGCCCTGATTGGCACCGGAGGCCTGCCAATATTATAAGGCCCATGTAGTCTCAACGCATTTAGTATGATTTGTTAATTTCAATCTTCTGGAAGCGAGACCAGCAAACTTCAGCACTGGGCAATACGTACAAACACAAGAGATGGCGTGTAAAACTAACCGATTTTACATGCGCAGAAAAAACATACTTAATAAGGATTGTGATTGAGGGTGGTCTGTCATTCTGTGGCGATATCCAAGTCATCAAACTGAAAGGTCTGCCATAAATGCTGAAGATAAAAATACATATAATTCTATAAATCAAGAATGTGGGCCTAATTGCCAAAAGCGTGTGAATTATATTGTATTTTAAAAGAAGCATTTTCCCTCTTTTGTTTGGTTCAAACGAGGAGTGACAGACATGTAGTTTATATGTCAGCCAGATTTACAAATTGTGCTAGTCTGTATTCACAGGTGATGTATGTCCTCGTTACCATGTGTCTATTCAGTAGCAACCTGTCAAATTTTAATGGAAGTTATGTACCAAAAAAAAATCTTTTATAATCCGGCAGTTAGGGCTGCAAGTACGCTACATCATAAATGGTCGATCAATTTCTATGTGAAAAGGTACTTGACCCTGTCGTTGATGCTCTGTGGAAACATTCCCGTTCATGACGCAGCTGGAATGTCAAAGATACAATTCACCCATTGAAAATCAGTACTTATATCGGTAAAGATATCGCGGACAGGCCTGAGCTCCCTGTGTTCATTCTATCTTTGATTTTTAGAGGCTAGGACGAATCGATGGTGAAATTTGCATACACCAAGTACATTAAAGATGGAACTCCATTACAGAAGCCGGTATAGCCAGGGGTTAATTATTAGAATGAACAAGAATTAAATCCTCTGCTCTTTGATGTCTAATTTTTTCTTTTTCCATAGCTCAACTTATAATTAGCAATTGCTTTAATCGAGATGCGATGGAGTTTGAACTTATTGACATCTTTTTTTCGTGACGTCAATGTTCTACCAGCTATAGGCAACAATGATGGATTACTTTACACTTGAGTGGCTGATATGAATTGATTGTATTGAAAGTCTTGACCCAGCACAACGGCATGGACGCCAGTGAGATGTCATAAATGTTGTTTGCTTTGTATATGCAGTAAGCATTAAGTTCGGGAAAATGTTCATTAAATTGTGCTTGGTTGGAGCTTTTCCTTACACTGCGAACGTCCTGCAATTTCAGTGTGTAATTGAAAAACCGGGTTGTCATTACCACCAATGATGATGATCAAGTCTTGGATTCGATTATTTAATATTCAGGTAATTTAATTTTAGTAAGGCATCAGGTCATTCATAAGTTGTCGGGTATGGACAATCAAAGGTTCTACAAAGCGCATTCTCATCAGAGATGATGAATTATGATGCCAGAAGAACATTAACCACATCACGAAAGAGTCTACATGCAGCAATTACAAACTGACAGCTGTACACCAAGGACGCTGAATAAAGAGCTTGTATGTGTCCTCGATTCCCTAGTCAATTGGCCAGAAATACCCACCACTTCAGTTCATATAGGAAGCAGCATTGGCAGATACTCGGATCCTATGGACGAATTGTGTTCAATGCCTCAGTTGTAACTGTACAGTTTATGCCCGGGTATATTCCAGCCAGCACTTAACTTCCACTGGCTGATCCCTATTAAGAGGACACAAGATGGTCATAATGCCAATAAATTCGCTCCAGTACCAAAAAGCTGCTTTGGAGAATGGGGAGTACTGGAGCGTCTTCAACACCTTTCAGTGATGTTGCGAGAGGAGATAAAGAAGCTTAGCATAAATATCAGCACGGTAGGATGAGATTGCCAATGAAAGGACCACAATACACTGGAAACTTTTACTATAATTTGCTGCAGAGGAGAAGCAAAATGGAAAGTCGACACTAAAGAGACCAGCGTCTATCACGCCGCAGTGGGGCAAGGAAGCTGCCACTCACAGACCAGAATTTTCAATGAGGAATGCATCTTACAGACCAGTAGGCGTGCCTCAGAAATACCACTTAACAGTCTTTCCAGATGCCGATATCACGACAAATGGTAGCCAATATACATTTTTCATCTGTAAATATATACGTCATAGTAGATTCAATAGGAAAGAAGGGCAGCTAGCGATGCCTTGCATATATATGTAGAAATTGAAAACTTAACCTGACAGTAGGCTTATCTGTTTACAATTGCATTTGTGCAAATGAAAGGTGACTTAAGACGATCGATACACAAATTGTTATTGCATATATTATTATGTTGAAGTTTATTGGCAGTGAAAAGGTTTGTTCCAACAAACTGGAATGCTAAAACAAACCGCCTTAAATGTAGTACAATCACAATGACTTCGCAGAACCAGCTATATTCCGGAGCGACATTCTGCGGTCAATAAACCATCATCATATAAATTACTATTCACTGATTTTTTTTTTTCTGATGAGGATGTGCAGCTGGTAATTGTAATATTTCTTTGATAATCATGTTCGAAAAAGAGAAATTTTCCCTATCAGGAGCTAAAAAATTACTGAAATGTTTTTTTAAAGTAATCATTGATTTAATGAAATTAAAATAATTCATATAGAAATATTAATTCTTTATTCTCAGATTTCAAAAATGATAAAAATTGAAACGATTTCCGTAATGTTTAAGGTAGCATACAATACAGTACATCCATAACATACCTTCCCTGGGATGATGAAATCTGTTTACTTGAAACTGACTTAGGATTCTTTAAAATACGAATTCTTGAAAATACACCAACAACAAGTAGAGCGTTTACACCATTCTCACTTATCTGGTGACTCCGTCGTGGTGAGAAATTATAATCATAGAATCTTAACATAGCTTAGATTCTATACTGTCTTGTCGTTGCTAACTCACAATGTTATTACAGCTTTTTGCATTCTGGCGCTATCTTCCGAATAAACTGCAAAATGTCATATCGCGACCATGCAACATTACCAGACTTTTCTCAGTTCTCAGATGGCTGATTTACATATAATCCAAGGACATTTCTCGTTTGTGAAAAAATGGACCTCTGTCCAAACAAAAGAAATTATTTTAGTGTGATTTTTGTTTTTGCTACGAATTCGAATTGCAAATCCTCACAAATACCCATGTTGAAAATTCAGCCTCATTTCAGTTATACACTCTATCAGAATTAAGTATACACCTTTAGGATTTTTTTTGTTACCACAGAAAATTAAACTCTATACATTAATCTTATTATAATTAATGAGATATTTTTTGTATTTTTGCCGGCATTTTTTTTCTGCATACTCAAATTGCTCCTGGTAGGTATAACTGTGAAAGTGTCAGTCGAACTGATAGTCCATAGAAATCTTAACATGAGCTGAGATGAGGTACCTGAGCCCTGACTTTACAGACTTCGGTGCTCATCGCGTCACAGTGCGTCTAGTTTGAGAAGAAGGAAACAGCTCACAGGGTCTGAACTGAGACTAACAGAGTTTTTTTTGATATGCGTTAATTATGCCATTTGTAATAACAACAACACTATCAGTCTGTCTAAGATATTGACTTTTACAAATGCACAACTAGTAGGTTACTAAACAAAAAAATTGACTTTATTTTCTGACAAAATCAGTCATTTGGCGGCCATTTTGTTTTCCTGCATTACCTCTAATTACTCAAGACTGACAGGAGTGTCAGTCATGAGATCGTTAAATTACATGGCCATTAGAATATGAAATCATAACTTAGACTGTAATGTGAGGCTACATGGGCCTGACTTCACAGCGCCTCTTGATACTCACCCGTCCATAGCTGCGTCTACTTACAGAGGAAGAAAAGTCGCAGGGTCTGGAAATAGAGATAACATGTGTTTTCTTGGAAATTATTGCAAAATTGACAGTTATTTGTGATGATAACAATACTATTAGACTTGTCTCAGACAAGAAACTTCTAAAAATTTGATAACTAATAGTCCATTACTTGAAACAAACACTTGACTTTTAATTTTTCTATTGAAACATAAGGCATTTGCCCATTTGTTTGTTCGCTCATATCTCAAATTGCCCAAAGCTAACGTGTCAGTTTCAGATTGTCAAGTTTGATGGTCTCAGGAATCATATCATGCAAAGCAAAAAAACTCATAAGACTAAACAAGGTGTCTAGCCAAAATCTGGATTTGGCTGCCGACTGAGAGTTAGTTTGTTCTAGTTTACCATTTTCTGGGGTTTTAAATCAAATACATGTTTTGTCATTGAAAGATATTAGTCTTATTAAAAGTATCATGTAAAATAAAGCAGAAATAAATCACAATACAGGATATTGATATACCTCTGCTTTCTGTGTTTCCATCTTGTGTTAAGAACTCCTGCAATACAAATAGAATCGAATTGGATTAAATTAGTTACATTATGACTTACGGGTTTGTTTGTTTTTTTACAAAAAAAACGCTTACGTATAGGTGAAGTAGTGGCAATACTAGTGGTACACTGGTAGCAGTAATACTACTACTAGTACTACTACTACTACTGCTACTGCTACTACTACTACTACTATATTAACACTTTTACCATTATTAGTAGTAAGAGTAGTTGTAGTAGTACTATTACTACTACTGCTACCTCTATAACTGCTACTACTTTTACTACTATTTGTAGGAGTAGTGGTATAAGTAGTAGTAGTGTTACGTCACTTTCAAAAGTAAACGAACAAAATACCAATCATCTAAAGTTTTACATTATAAAAGAATAATTAATTTTCCTATGCAAATTACAAATAAACAGGTAAACTTAATACATATGGCAACTATCTATTCAAAGAATGGCAACTACGTATTAGCTTATCAAACTCAATATGATGGGTGTTCCTCCGTGTACTAAGTCCTAGGATATTCTAATCCAGTGTATAAATCCCTCAATAGGCAATTGATTGTACAGGTTATGCCAGTCGAAAATATCCAGCACAGATTAATGATACTTCCAATATCCTGACTCCAAATCCGCAGGCAATAAACATGATGGTAATGTAAGTCTCCTAATATTCACAAGGTTTCCCAGTAATTACATCCATTGGTGCAATGACAAACACACCGATACTATTCAAGTCTCAATATTGAATGCAACATTCCCAGCACGGCAGAGTGTGGTAGATTAATACAATTTCCTACGAAACAGCATGAATTCAACAATGTGAAGACAGGTCTCACAAATCGCGTTCCTTCAGAGCAAAGGTGGTATTAAACCATATTCAGTACTAAAAAATTCCACCAATTCAATTCAACACACGTAATACTATTTTTCTTATTTTTTTCATTAACAATAACAGTCCATGAACACGAACTTATGATCTGTTTGGGCAATTATTATGACCGGGGCTAGTACGTAGTAGTAATAGAATAGTAGTACTACTACTATTGCCACTAGTAAACAATTACGACTTTTTTTTTGGTGATATCGTTATTGTTATGCGAAATTCCGCAGGTTGGTGAACAAACCAATCACAACATAAATTGGCTTTATATCAACTTATGTTACATTTTATTGGTTTGATTGGCTATGATATATGTAAAAACAACGCTGTCATCATTTCTACCCGAAATTTTGCTTGTGTATGCTGCCGTCTAGGAGAATCGGTAACCATACATAATATGCTACATGTGGGACTAGGCCCCACATATTGTGAATAAATCTGCGTTTATGAAAAATTATCATTTTTTCAGGGGGGGGGGTTTCCATGAAATAGTGTAAAGCAAAATAGTATTGTCATGATTAAAGTATTTTTTCCAACAAATATTCATTTATGTGAAGATAACTAATAAAATATGGCTTCGGACATGATGTAACGGGAGTAGTAATGTTCTTGTAATTTATACAAAAATGCATGGGTAACCCACTATATTTTGCATGTAGTCAGTTTGTGAATCTATATCAGAGTGCTTTGAAAAGGGTACAACTTTTTGGAATGTGAGTTTCACATGAGGATTTTTTTTTTCAGTTGAGTCCTCTTTAGGTTTCATGCATGTCCAAATTCTGTAACGTGAGTAACCTAGACGTGTCAGTGATTTTCAAAAACTTTTTATTTTGGACAAATTAGAAGCAACATGTATGCTTTTTGATGGGATAAAGATTTTAAGCTATCTATCATTAATAATATTGCCACAGATCAACAAGTGGATCAATGTGCCACTGTGGAATTGCCATTATTGTTAATACTGATATTAGTGGTAGTAGTAGTAGTAGAAGTAGTAGCAGCAGCAGTAGTAGTAGTAGTAGTATTTAAAACAAAAATCTTCTTCTCCTTCCTTGGGTGGTGTTAAGTTTACCATTGTTGAGTGGAGAGTTAATATGCCACTTAAAATCTTTTGATTTTTGTCATTTTTTTTTCTACCAGTCACCTGAGATATAACAGACTGACGTTTCTTCTTCGTGGCGCTTTTTCTAATCTGACATCATTATACTACCTAGACTTAGCGTACAACAAACTCATCAGTATAGAGAATGGCGCATTCCCAGAAAACATCCAACAATTGTGAGTACTCCAACAGTGCGTTACTTCTCATAATAACACCAAAATGTTGTACAAATTATCAAGGGCGGCGCGGGAGGGGTGGTCGGCAGGGCGGGCCAGAGGGGGCACTTGCCCCCGGCCCCCATAAAATTTTAGGGGGGGCAAAAGCGATTTTTTGCCCCCGCCCCCTAAAAGGGTACAAAAACATGATTAATGCGGTTACAGTATTAAAGACCTAAATGAGCAATAAAGGCAATTTTCTTGTATAAAAATTGTCAATTTTATAAGTGAAAAATGCAAAATTTTCTCCCCTAACGGGGCACTTACACTTCTAAGTAAATTTAGTGTATTATGGTGGCCTCTCGTCCTTCGACGAGTGTGCCCCCGTGAAACATACCGTTAGTAAACCTTTTCATTTTTTCCTTTCTTCTATTATAAGTTTTCTAGCAATAGAAAAATATGTTTCATTGCTCGAACAATGCGGTCACGTTTAAGCTTGTGATGAATACATTTCAGACATAAAACCGAATGGCAAAGTGGATGTTGCTCACTAATGCAAATGATATATCTATTGCTCGAAGAATAATTATATAATATTGGATGCACTTGAGTGGTATATCGTAGATATTGCATTCAGAAGCATACATATTGCACGAGTCGAAGACGAGTGCAATATTCATGCTGATACTCATGCTTATTATTATACATACAAATTTGAGGAAATGTGCCAGAAGAAATTGTTATTTCATCGATAAATGGAGGTAAAGCTAGCTCTGTATAGCATTTCAAACTCACACACTTCGTCGCTCTCTTTACGCGAACTTATCGCGCACTCCATCGCGTATTTCATCGCGCACTTCATCGCGTAACAGTAATTCGCACCGTTGTTACGCGCTCGCGCTAACGCAGAGCGAGATATTGGCCTCGCGGAGTTGAATATTGTAACAATATTGCACTCATTTTCCCCATTGATACGGGTAACGTAAAATACATAGGACAGCTAATATGCTAACAATATTGCATGCCAGCAAGCAAACCTCTGGAAGGATGATTAATACAAGGTTTTATTGTATCGAAAAAGTGGCTTGTATGTGTAGTAATACATATTGGCTAATAAGCGCACATCACTTGTGACGTACATGTACGTGTGCATTCATGAGAAATGAAAAATTACGATGATTCTGAGCTCTCGCTCGGGTCGTTCGCGTATATAAATGTACATAAATGTTTCTGAAAGGATATTGCATGGATGTGATTCCTATTATTTAAATATAGCGTAATACAAAAATTAATTGATCAGACGTGAAAATCACATTTTACTTAGTAAAATGAATATTTTTCATAAATTATATGTTTTATTCCCTAGAAATTTGTTTTTAAATGCTTTATAAATGCGACTGCTATACTCTATTTTTACGAAAAGTCCTTATTTTTGAAATATAGGCTACCTTTAAAATATGTGTTTACCATGCCTAGAATCACGTCTTTTCCAGGTCTATTTTCAAAAAATTTCTGCCCTCGGAGGGGGTATCTCCCTCCCACACCCTCCTCCGCTCGGTTGATTTGCTCTCTCGCAAGTATATGTCTACCCAATCTCCTGTGAAAATATGTATTTACCATGCCTAGAATAATCGTGTTTGCTATGCGTATTTTCAAAAAATTCCTGTGCGAGGGATACCACCCTAGTATGACTACTAAATTACAGTTTGTCACATACTTCCTGTACGTCTTTTTGAAAACCTGACTACACAATGCCTAATTATCTTTATAAAATATACCTTTGAAATACGTATTTACCATGCCTAGAATCACATCTTTTCTATGCGTATTTTCAAAAAGTTCCAATCGTGGGAGGGGGTATCCCCTTCACATCCCCAGGTCGCTTCGTTTCCTCGGAAGTATGACTACTCAATTACAGTTTTTTGCACATAGGCCTAATTCCTCTACATCTTAAAAAAAAAAAAACACTGACTACAATGATTATCCCAAATAATTTTCAGAAGGTATGCCTGTAAAATATGTATTTACCATGCCTAGAATCGCGTCTTTTCTATGCGTATTTTCAAAAAGTTCCTACCGTGGGAGCGGGTATCCCCCTCCCACACCCTCCCTCGTTCGGTCGCTACGCTCCCTCTCATGTTTCCGTCAAGCCCCTCGTAGACCCCCGAAAATTTCTGCTCTAAAACCACGCATGCCCACACCCTCCCCTGCCCCCGCTTGGTCGCTTCGCTCCCTCGCCGAGGAACTCATACTGTCACATAAAATAATGTGCCCCCATCCAGATTTTGCCTCTCCAAAACTGAAAGTGTTCCGGCGCGCCTGCAAATTATCTGGCGATCTCAGATTTGTATTTATCTTCCTCTGCATTATTTCAATAGCAAGTATCAAGAGTCTTGCATATTTTGAGGATGATTTGATCATTTCGGTGATATACACAAGTATAAGTAGAGCAACAAATCACACAATTACGTACAATTATTAATTTGATTTACTACTCTACTAATTTGCTAAACTGTAGACACTTCAGTGAAATCGGACAGAGCGTTTAAAGTCGCTAGTGCCATATTATTATTATTCAAATCCTAGTAAATCGAGCCGTCTATGTATCTTAGAAATTGCGTATATGTAGCTTTTATAAATAAGTTTTCCAAATCGAACTAACCAATTTCAAATAAACAGTGTGACTGTTTATTAATTTCTTTCTCATATTTTCAAAGCATAAAATAATAGGTCTAGATAGGATTTATAGTAATATTCACAAGAAAAAACGAAATTGTGTAATTTGTAGTACCCATATTTAAGTTAGCCTGGAATACATGCAACGTTTAAGTCAAGCGAGCATTTATCTCGAGAAAGGTAGAAATTAATCCCCCCCCCGACCCTCTAAAAAAAATCCACAATGGGCCAAGGGGGCCAAGATGTACAATAATTCTGAGATATCAAATTAAATCAAAGCATATTTAGCTTGAAGGCAGAGCAGCTCTTTGGAATAAAACTGGAATAGTTGCTCAATGATTTTCACTTTTTAACAACACTTTATCGCCTTAAACTATTTTTTTCAAGGATTCACTTGAAGACCTGATCAGAGACGCAAGTAAAGAAGCAAAGAGGATTACGCAGCTCAATTTGTTTAACTGGAAAATACCTATCTAATCCTTTTTTGTCTCTAGAGATCTCTACGGTAATGAGTTTTACTTTCTCCATGAAAACATATTTACCAACTTAACCAACCTACGAATCCTTCAACTTTCCTGGAATAACATCGACAGGATACCAGAAACAGCGTTTCATGGATGTACCAGCTTGACGACCTTGTGAGTTGTGACGTCGTATAAAAATAGAATTCAGTTATAGTAACGGTAAAGGTGACAGTTTATAGTTCTGTATCACGGTGTAAACGCTGTCGCACAGGCAGAGGCGTCGATCCAGGGGGGGGGGGCGATCGTCTCACCAATGAAAATCTTGGGGGACAAACATATCGATTTGCCCCCACAGTAATTTTGACAACTTGAAAAATTCATAATAGGCAATACCAAAATATGTTTCAAAAGCATTGGAAAAGGCTGGTGAACTAATAAACTTAG
Organism: Eucidaris tribuloides; assembly: GCA_001188425.1. Lineage (NCBI taxonomy): Eukaryota > Metazoa > Echinodermata > Echinoidea > Cidaroida > Cidaridae > Eucidaris > Eucidaris tribuloides. Next base: position 11,140 of record JZLH01S0600948.1, read on the forward strand.
CATAAAAGATACAATCAAAGATATTAAGTTGTCAAATTTTGGCGCGCAGAGCGCGCAACAAATTGTTGACTTTTTTACGTTTGCCCCCCCCCCTCCCCGATCGTAAACACGGCTCACAGGAAATTACCCCTTGATCATTGGATCCATGGTTATACCTGTACTCCATGAAGAGTATTCCTAGTACGGCTGCCCGTTAAACCCTCAGGAGCTAATTCATTCACACGTAGCTTTCTTAGTCCTATCAGGTACCCATTTATGGGGGAAAGGTAATGATGATAAAGTGTCTTAGCCGGCAGCGGCGGGATTCGGACCGGGGATCTCTAGATCGGGAAAGTGGCGGTCTTACACACTAAGCCACGACGCCTCCGTTTGCACAACATAAGTGCTTGCACAAGAAAATAATTTTGATTTCAACTTTTTCAGGCAATCTTTGAACATATGATACTCTGAAAATGATACTTTAGTACAGAAGAAAGTAGCTACAATGCATAGAACACCTCGATTTTAAAGAAAACCTCTGGGCTACACAAATCATCATACTGACAAACTACTAACACATAACTGCATATGTGGGACAATGTTTATTTTGAACATTGCAACCCCAGGACCAGCGAGGGAAAATTCCCTAGCTGTTTAACCTACCAATCCTACAAGTTTTGAATGTGCCTATTCCTATTATACTTTCAGCTTAGAACCTATGAAATTGGGAATTTGCTGAAAGTTTTCTCTGCACATAACTGAATATCGACTGGGCTGGGGGGGTCTAAGAGAGGGGGTGTTTCCTTTGCCTTTGGTAAATGTTTGCTTATCTATAACAGGGCTATAATATACAAATATATACTGATACGAGAGTCTCTCTGGTTGAAACTATGACGAGCCCGAGGTTACGTGGACTGTACT
>JZLH01S0600948.1:13537-28774 GCA_001188425.1 Eucidaris tribuloides
AAATAATCAAAAGACCATGTCTAATTTTCAAATGAGATTTTATTCACTAAAAAAGCCCCTTTCCTGTGAGGAGGAAAGGGATTTGTGTGACACACGTGTCAGACAAATTGATCCATATCCTCCCTTTCCCCCAATTAGTTCTTGGTTCACATCTCCTTTTGGATGAGGGAGAAGTTGCGCGGGGGGAGGGGGGATGTCCTAGGGGGTAGTTTTCTGCGGATATGGGCTTTGAAATTCCAGGGATAAATTAATATTTGATTTACTTTTGGGTAAGATGTCAAGTCCTCGTAGCCAAATTTCATAATACATGTACGTGATTTAAGTAACGTACGCATGCGTTTGTGACACCGATAGTGGACAGTTCTTGAAAATCAGTGTTATTTACCTTTTAGAAGCTATTTTTATGTGACAGGTACTTGTGTTTGGACTAACGAATCTTTCGAATAATGACCCCCCCCCCCATATTCGTTCATCAGACCAATTGTGTATTTCATGATGTTACTCCATACAGGGTGGCCCAGAAATAATGCTACGAGTATGATCGCTAATATCTACATCATTTCAATTTCTATGGCACACCGCATTGAAAGAATATCTCGGTTTTTCGATCACCACTTGATTTAAAGGAGTCGTATATGTTGGGGAATCAACATTGGCTCAGAAAAATGGACTAGGATCCCAACGCCTTACTCAAAAAGAAATCAAAGTGTTCTAATCGATGATGTACACATCAAGATCATTTTGCCTATGATGTTGAACAAATTAACAATAACAGGCATTGCGTTCTCTCTTGACCATCCTGTATAACGTGACGTATATATACTTTTCACCTTTAAGTTCAAAGGCCTTATACGTATACTACAATTTCACCATACAAGTACAGTCTTTCTATGGGTCTATTCTACCATCCTTCTTTCAAAATTGATGATGTATCGTGTGTTGACAAATCACTACTTGCAGCGTTTTTGGAATTCTGTCCTACAGTAGCCTACAGTGAGGAACGAGAGATTTTAAAAGTACAATTCGACCACTTTTCTTGAAATGATTAAAATTTACATTGTAGCTGTTTCCATATTTAATATACCTGTAATCAGGGCGTATAAGCGTTTGTGCTCTGGCGGAGTGTCATATATTGGGAATTCGCTATTGGGAGTTGACGTATCGGTGAGAGGATAGTATAGAAATCATTTGGAAGCAGTAATACAGGGAGATGTCATTAGTAATAGTGCCCTCTATCTTTGGATTATGAATGCGAACCTTTTGATTTAATAATAGCGTACCCTCTTATTATTTGTACTTAGTCGGACCTCTTTTCGTTATGACTAGCGTACCCCTTCTTTGATTCATGACTCGTACCTCTTCTTGATTACATGATAGATCCCTCTCCAATTAATGACTAGCGAACCTTTTATCGATATGAAATATGCCTGACCTCTTCTTCCATTATGACTAGCGACCTCTTTCCTTATGTATACGATCCTTACCGATTATAATAGCGACTCTTCTTTTCTTTCATTTTGATAGCACCCTTTTATTTGATTATGAATATCGACTTTTCCCATATCATTATGAATACCTATCTTTCTTATTATTGTATACGAACCTCTTATATTTTATTATGAATACGACCTTCTTTTTCGTTATGTTAATATACACCTTTTATATTTATAAATTACACTTCCCAACATTATCGATAGCTACCTCCTTCTTCTTAGAATTAGCAACCTCTATTATGATATAGACGACCATCTTTTATTATAATAACGACCGTTTCTTTGATTATATACTGAACTTTTATTTCGATTTTATGATAGCGGACCTCCTCTTTTTCTCGATTTATGAATAACGACCCTCTTCTTTGATATGAACTATGGACTCTTCTTTGATTATGTACTACCGACTCTTCTTTCTTTATTTTGACTAGGACCCTTCCTTTATTATGAATATCGACCCTTTTCTTCCATTATGAATAGCGTTCCTTTTTTTTGATTATAATATCACCTCTTATTTATTATGAATTTTATATCGACTCTTCTTCGATTATGATAGAGTCCCATTTATGATATGAATAAGACTTTTTCCATACTATTTAGAATAGGGACCTTTCTGTATATGGAATAGCGAGTCCTCTGATTTGATATGTAATATCGACTCTTTTTTTCATTAGAATAACGCACCCTTCTTTATGTTTTATGAATAACGATCCTTCTACATTATCAATAGGACCTCTTATTGATTTATGTAATAGCAACCTCTTATTCGATTATGAAAAGCGAACTTCTTTTCGATTAATGATACGCTTCTTTTGATTATTGAAACGCTCTTCCCATACAATATAATAGGACCCTTTTTCGGTGTGATATTATTTATCTTTATGAATATGACCTTTTTGATGAATATGTGACCCTCTTTTTCAATTTAATGAATAGCACTTCCCCTTTTTCTGATTATGTTAATAACGACTCTTTATGATATTACTTTGTGTAATACTGACCCTTTTCCTTATTGATGAATAGCGCTACTATCTTTGATTATGGTAGTGACCTTTATGATTAACAAACCCCAATTTGGTATTATGAACAGCGACCCTTATGACTTATTATGAATAGCGGTCCTTATAATTTATGACCCTTTTCTTCGATTATGTATAGCGACCCTCTTCTAATATTATGAGTGGCAATCCCTATGAATAATGGTCCTTATGAGTTTATGAATAATGACCCTTTTTTCCCTTTATGAATAGCGACCCTTCAGGTATAGGAAATTACACGTTATGAATAACGGCCCTTATGAAACATGGTCCTTATGAATAGTGGTCCTTATGACTAGCGACATTATCCCCTATTTTCCCGAGGGGCGCAGCTCCGAGGGAAAATAGTTAACAGTCAACATAACCGAGGGCTTCATAGTTTCAAACATAGACTCTCAGAATAGGATATGTTTGTTTTATATCCGCCATCGAATTAACAGAGAAATTACACAAAGAAAAAAAAGGAAAATGAAATGAACTTACGGTAACCCCTACGAGTAAGTGTGTGTCGCACGATATACAGGTGCACGATATTTTTATTTGCGGTACGGATAGGGATACAATTCCATTAACTTATACTCTAGTTAGTCGAGTACCAATTTCATAAACCTATAAAACACTAATTTAATCCTCATTCTTATTTTAATTATAATCATAACTCAGATTTGACGATTTTAACCCAGTGTTAATCTTAAACTTTGCCAAACGTCCATACGGGCGTAGCACGCTATAATGTCTTTCACACGCACGGCAAAAAATAGTGTACGGTACATGTACGATTTAACCATAATCCAACCCTATGGATTTAACCGGCTTTTGAATTTAAGCACAAATCGCGAACCCCCTCTACTGACCCCCTCTATTGTTGAAATTTCTATGTACTATCCCATGCTTTGATGTACTATTCCATGCTTTGATTTACTATCCCATGCCTATGAAAGCACTCTTTCATGGTTTTGAATTACTCTCTCCCAGACTTACAGAATAGTGTGTTTATTTTTCATAATGTGACATACTCTTGACCAACCAAAATTCAAGAAACTTACAATGAGGGATATAATACAAAATGGTTCATTTTCATACATAAATTCACTGTTATCTGAATGTCATAGGTTTATCCACAAATATCCCGGAAATGGCTAGTTAATGTGATAGGTCCATGACATGTAAAGAATGATATCACGGACCTAATACTCGAGTATTAGGTCCTTGGTAAAATATACTAAATATTGAAGGCATAATAAATAAAGTTATGACAGATACGTGAAGTCAATGGCATCAATGTAATTTTGAAGTACCTCGTGTGTTTTATTTTTTTTCATAACTATGATATGTCAGCCAAAAAATGAATTTTTTATCCCTTCCCCGGTCCACGTAGCTACGTATTTGTACGTGAGAGTGTATATATTATATTATATTATATTATATTATATTATATTATATTATATTATATTATATTATATTATATTATATTTTACTTTAGAAAATTATATCTTATTATATCACATCATATTCTCTTTTATTATATTGTATAATATCATAACAGATATTTGTCCAGTAATGCCATAAGCTATATTCTCAAGACCCATTTTGAGGACTGCCCTCTCAGCAGTAGTATCTCTCTGGACAACAATAACATCGGGTACATCGAGGATGGCACATTTCAACACATAATCAGTACCGGATCAATCAATCTTCAAAACAATGAGCTTACTAGTATTCCACTTGGTGGTACATTCCAAAACAAATCTGTAACATACATGTGAGTATGTCAACTTCATTGCATGAATTAACATAATATTCAGAATGATAAAATGATAAAATTTCATCCGCTACACTCTAAGAAAAAATTGTTCTCGAAAGCTTCTAATCTTGTCTCATAACTGGCAGTCCCACCCCGCCCCCTAAGGAAGGGATCTTATTGACAGCACCATACTGCTCAGATTCATATCAATTTCTTGCTTCAAGCGATCTTTTACTTTCTTCATAGACTATAATAATACACAATGGTAAAATGGAACTAAAACCGTCGTTTTTGGCACATTTTTTGCCATTGCAACAAATCTGCAAGTATTATACACTATTGAAACGAGATTTATGATAATCAAAGGTTTCTCTTTAAGGTTAGATCAAAATATGTGATCGAAGTCAATGTATGACACAGGGAAGATCCCCGTTCTTCCCATTTTTCTGACTTTGCCGCTTCATTAAATGAAAGTGCGCCATCTATAAATATTTTGAAAATGAGTATGTGTGGCGGGAAGTCTGAGGATTCTAAAAATGTAAAAATCAAGTTTCATTGGCTAGAAGAAGTCCCGCGGAATTGGCAAAAACCAATCACATGCACAGACATCATTTCATCATCTTTCAGTATTCTGACTTTCCCGGCTGGCTAGAAATCAACGCAATCTTTATTATTATTATGTGTTCGGGTGTGAATGTAAACAATATGCATGCTCCTACACAGCACGATGTGAGAGCAGTAATGCATGACCCGTGCGCAAATTTTCGTATTTCTCTGCCAAAAAGAGGATCCTTCTTGTGCTAAACAAATTGTTATACGTGATTTCAAGAGACGTGTCTACTTAAAATGATGCTAGTAAGCACCAAAAGGTGTTGCGAAACTTTTGCCACAATTTTGACAAAATAGTCACAAAAGGAACCTTCTATGAATTGTTTATCTTGTAGTGTTGGCTATCAGCAACACATCTTGCAGTACGCCTACATAATGCCTACATACCTGAAAAAGGAGAAAGGGCATTAGTTGGTCATATTTCATTAGAAACGAACTAAAAAGTTATATTTTAAGTCTGATGTGATAGTATAACAGATTGAAATGGAGTTGATGTCTATCAAAGACAACACACATAATTATGTATAGCATATAAAATCTGTTGAATAACATCTACCTATATTTGCTCATATTTTCAATAATTGATTTCTGGATTCACTGAAGCCACCCCTTGGGCAAATTCTTTCAATAATGTGACATGGAATGGTGTATATGTAGTAAATTTTATTTGCACTCTTTTAATCGAAATATCTAACCATAATGTTCATTTATAATCAAATGTAACTATCGGGTATTTAGTCATTATTTATTCATTTATTTTTTTTTATTTATTTATTTATTTTTTTTATTTATTTATTTATTTATTTATTTATTTTATTTATTTATTTATTTCTTTATTTCTTTCTTTATTTATTTCTTTATTTCTCTCTTTCTTTCTTTATTTCTTTATTTATTTATTTATTTATTTATTTATTTATTCATTTACTTAAATTGAAATAATTTGCTACGGTTTGTTCATTAAAACTATTATTGATTCATTTTCTGATAACATATTAATTAAACATTCATTATTCATCATTCATCATTTTTTCATGTCTGCATTAAACAACGTGTGTCTAATAGTCTGGTATCTTTTATCTTATGTTCTTTTCATCTGACAAGATATTTAAATAGTAACCGCATAACAAGCGTGCGAAATGGGACCTTTTGGAATCTAGTGAACTCCAGAATGTAAGTGCAATTTTTTTTTCAGATTTATGATTTCCTGTTTTCCTTGGGGCCGAAGTAACGCGCCATGTCAATAATACATAACGCAGTTTGTAGGTCTCGTGACTAAAGTCCAGGAAAAAAAGTTTTGAGTTGTATTGGGTGCCCTGATGCATTTTCTTTTTTTACTCTTTGACCTCGGCTGACCTCTTCAAGGTTTTCCTTGGGGTCAAACATTAAAGTTGTCCTTGTATGAATATAAACTTACTCCCCTACTAACAATGATTCCCAAATATAATTTTTTATGCAATCGCCCTCAATTGAAGGTGCTACAGCCCAAAATATCAGAAGTCCAACGCGGTCTGAAAGGTAGAGGATCTCATTTGCAAACATCCCCCAAGACCAGAAAAAGATAACCCATGCCCTTAGGCTATTGATGAAGAGTATGTCTGTGAAATCTGGGGGTCATTAATTACCTAGAATTTGCAAAATGCGAAAGGAAAACAATAGCCGTTCAGTGTACGTTCTATGGTAGGATTTTTTTCTTGCGAGAAAAATTCAAATCATAGTCTAACAGTCACTATAATTCCACTAAAACTGAGTTTCTAGCTCCTATATTGTGCTAAACCTACTCAGATGGCATTTTCGTCTAAATGTCAGTGTATTTACACAATATTAATTTTTAGGCGTACAAAAGAGATGCCCTGCCTTTAAAATCGTGACAAAATGCTACCTTGACCAAATTTGATGGTATTGGTGTTCAACCATGTTGATATACTTTTTGAAAGGAAACAAAATCTTAACCTTGAAATGTAACAATTGGTGGTCTACAATTTCTAGCACTCCAAATGGTAAATAAGAGGGGCGTCGATCTATTTTTCGGATGGGGGAGGCAAAAGTACAAAAATGTCACAAATTTTCGGCGCGTTTTGCGCGCCAATTTGCAATATAAAGTTTTACGCGCGAAGCGCGCAGAAAAGAAATATTACTGTGTATGATTAATACTAGTTTTATGCTAAGTTAAATGGTTTGTAGTGCTTTCCAATGCGTTTAAACCATATCATTTTATTACATATTATGAATTTTTCAAGTTGTAAAAATCATTGGGCGGGGGGGTCAAATCGGTATGTTGGCCCTGCCCCCCCCCCCACCTTTGAAATCTGGGCTTAAAATGTAGTGATGCAAAACAGCCAACTTACCTTCAAGAACCTGGCAAACATTCAGAATACTAGTTCTTTTATTTGAAAGTTATGACTCTGCCTCTGATGAATATGATACAGAGTTGGTAAAATCACTGCATGTTTGACTGATTATTAACCTTTCACAGTGTTAGAAGTAGTCTGCTGACATATAGATTTCAATTTTTTAGTATTACTCTGAATGCAATCATCTTTTGAGTGGCAGTAATATTGGCAATTATTCCACATATTGCAAAGCTATGATGATTAATTAAAGAGAATTACTAAATGATTGTCCACTTACAACAAAAGTCAGTCCCGAGAGGCGTTCACGTGCAGCATAAGAAGATAAAATGGGGAAATTTAGTTTTTCGTAAATAAGGGAACTTAAACAACACAGAAATTTCGTATCATTATCATCTCATTTCTGCTTCAGATACCTCGAGTCAAATGACATTGACGTCATTGAATCTAAAGCTTTTGTGAACTTCACCAGCAGGCAAGTTGAAAGTGTTTAAAAAGTGGCTGTTTACTTGAGTGATCAGTTTATTAATTGATTGATTGATTGATTGATTGATTGATTGATTGATTGATTGATTGATTGATTGATTGATTGATTGATTGATTAGTTAGTTAGTCGATTGTGTTTTTGGTTGGTTTATTGATTGATTGGTTGGTTGGTTGGGTAGTTGGTTGATTGGTTGGTTGGTTGGTTGGTTGGTTGGTTGACAGACAATGATTGATTGGTTGCTTAGTTCGTTGGTTGACAGATCAATGGATTGATTGCCTTATTCATTAATCGATTATGTAATTAATGTATTAAAACCTTTATGTATTAAAACCTTTAATGATTGATAATTAATTTCATAATATTAATTCATTCAAACAGAGACATAAAGTTATATATTTTTTGATTGAGTCAGTTAATTGAATAAATCTAATTATTATTTGTTTGAATGATAAGACTGACTGATTGAATGATTGACTGATTAATAAATTTACTGCTAAAATGACGGGTTGAGCGATTGGATGAACAATAGCTCGACGGATTGACGATTGAATGAAAGATAGGTTGATCGTTTGTTGGATATACAGTACGATGCTCCAACTTACTCTCTGAAAACTCGTTGCGATCGATTAACAAATTATAATCGTTTCTTCTTTTTTTTAGTTATCTTTACCTGGACTCCAATCCGCTGAAATCACTTGAAACTAAATCCTTCGTTCACACGAGGTTGCACAGCTTGTAAGTTTATTACCTTCGTCATCTTGCAAAAAACAACAACAACAACAACAACCAAAAGTGGTGTTAGAAGTTTCCTGGAATACACACCGTTTAATACAGAAAATAATGTACTGTCAGTACAAATCAGTTAATGGGGGAAGATGGAAGAATAGGAATAAATTGTTCTCTTACAATTGCATGGGAAGTATTTCTTTTATTCATGCGTTCTGTCGACTCTGGTCGACAGAACCGAGTCATTGCTGGTAAAGGTGCCTTTAAGGTGCATTTACACGGGCACGCAAAACGGTTTACGCCATGTCACTCATCGTAACGTGCCAATGAGGGAAACACTCGTGTGTTGCGGCACAAATTGTCGCTGGCGACAATTTGTGACGATTTGTGAAAACCCTGACGGCACAAATTGTCGCCGGCGACAATTTGTGCCCACGGTTGACGGCACAAATTGTCGCCAGCCATAATCAAAGCATGTTGCAGCATAAATTAAATTGTTTGTGGGTATATTGGTATGTGTGTGTGCTTGTGTGTGTTATCATGTGTCTGTTTGTGTATCTGTTTGCTTGTTTGTCTTGTCTGATTGTGTGTTTCTCTGTCTGTTGTTGTTTGTCTGTGTGTCTCTGTCATGTGTATGTCTGTGTTGCATGTGTCTGTATGTGTCTGTATGTGTCTGTGTGTGTCTGTGTGTGTCTGTATGTGTCTGTGCGTCTGTATGTGTCTGTGTGCGTGTCTGCATGTGTCTGTTCTGTTTGTGTGTTTGTATGTGTGGGTCTTTGTGTGTGTCCCTGTGTCTTTGTGTCTGTTTGTGTCTGTATGTGTCTGTATATGTGTTTGTATGTGTCTGTTAGTCTGTTTGGGTATGTGTCTGTATGAGGCTGTTTGTGTGTCTGTATGTGTCTGTTTGTGCATCTGTATGTGACTGTGTGCGTATTTATGTGTCTGTATGTGTCTAGTCTGTAAGTGTCTGTTTGTCTGTGTGTCTGTGTGTTGTGTTTGTTTGTATGTGTCTGTGTGTCTGTATGTCTGTGTGTTTATGTGTGTCTCTGTGTTTTGTGTATTTGTGTGTGTATGTTTCTGTGTGTCTGCATGTGTCTCTTCTGTTTGTCTGTGTGCATATGTGTTTGTGTGTTTGCATGTGTGTGTCTGTGTGTCTATGTGTCTGTTTGTGTGTCTGCGTGTTTGTCTGTGTGTCTGATTTTGTGTCTGTTTGTGTCTGCTTGTGCTTCTGCATGTGTCTATGTGTCAATGTGTCTGCATGTGCCTAGTCTCTATGTGTCTGTTGTCTGTTTCTGTATGTGTGTTTATCTGTATGCGTCTGTGTGTCTGTTTGTATGTTTGTGTGTCTAATTGTGTGTCTGTGTATGTGTGTATGTGTCGTGTGTCTGTATATGCTTGTGTGTCTGTACGGTGTGCATCTCTGTGTCTCTGTGTGTTTACATGTGTGTCTGAATATGTCTGTATTTGTGTGTGAGTCTGTGTGTCTGTTTGTATGTGTGTTTGTGTGCTTGTCTGTGTGCTTGTGTGTGGCTGTATGTGTATGTATGTGTGTATGTGTGTCTGTGTGTCTCTGGGGTCTGCATGTGTGTGTATGTGTCTGTTTGTGTGTATGTATGTGTCTCTGTGCGTGTCATTTTTAGCTTAATGTTTTTGTGTGTTTGTGTATGTCTGTGTCTATATGTGTCTGTTTTACGTGTATGTCTTTGTGTTTGTGTGTCTGTGTGTCTGCCTGACACTCACAACCAGACACAAGCTTACACAGACACAGGCATCCAAGTACACATCATACATCCTCTTTCCGACACCACACCAACTACAAATTCACACACACATGCACAAAAACAGACACACACAGCCATTCACACACAAACATACATACATGCATAGACAAACACACAGACATATACAGAGACACAAACAGACACATTCATACTCATACACACAGACACACAGACAAAAACACAGACATACACACATACAGACACACAGGCACAGACATGTACATACCTCCCTCAGCTCAAAATGTATTCAACAATACACTATAAGGCATGCATTGAGTTGAAGGGGTCTTTTCTATAATGATGTCCTAAGGTAAGTTTATAATTTGAAAAAAAGAAATCAATGAACAATTGTTTTTCTTTCCTTCTCCATGGCGGAGAGATTATCAAATGCAGGCCCACCCACAGCAGAGGGGCTAGAACATAAAATTTGACATTTTTTTCGCCTCCCTATAGGGGTGGGGTTTTAATTCACACTAGTATCGTAATTCGGTTTCATATTTCCCGTAAAATGGTTTGGATGGCTTGGAAAGACTTCCAACTAACAAAAAATGTCATTGTGTTCCTTTGACACGGTCTCAGAAAGAAGACACCACGCCGCAAAGACGAAAGCGCCTCCTATCTTCATAAGATAGTTATAAGGAGAATACGCCCCATAATTCAGAAAAAGACCTCCTCAATTGTAATTTCTTATTCTTTCTCAGTTCTAAAGGCGGTTTATTATTGCAAACATTCTGAAATTTGCTGTAATGTGGCTTTTTAGTATATTTGATATAGAGATGTGGAGAGAAGGCCACCATCTTTATATTAGTAGCCTCATCCTCATTATCACTATCTTATGAAGATAGTAGGCGCTTTCGTCTTTGCGGCGTGGTGTCTTCTTTCAGAGGCAGTGTCAGGGGGACACAATGTCATTTTTTGCTTGTTGGAAGTCTTTCCAAGCCATCCAAACCATTTTACGGGAAATATGAAACCTAATTACGATGCTAGTGTGAATTAACTCCCCACCCCTATAGGGAGGCGAAAAAATGTCAAATTTTATGTTCCAGCCCCTCTGCCGGACATCATTATAGAAAGACCCTTTCAACTCAAAATGCATGCGTTATAGTGTATGTTGCAATACTTTTGAGTAGGGAGGGTAAACGCATACACACACAGACACACACACAGGTACATAAACCCCATATACACAATAACGCATAAACCCAAACCCAAGCACTACGAACTCAAAGACACATAGAAACACACACAGACAGACACACTGAAACACACAGACAAAGACAAACACATATAGACACAAAAACAGATACACAGGCAAATACAAAGACACATACAGACACACATAGACACAATCAGATACAGAGACAAACACAGGGACATACAAACAGATGCATACACACATACAGACACACAGACTCATACACAGTCCCACAAATACAAACAGACACACGTTAAGACACACAGACAAACACACAGACACAAAACATACACATACAGACAGACACACAGACGCATACAGAAAGACACAGAAACACAGACACAAACACACAGACATATACAGACGCAGAAACAGAACAGATACATCCAGACACACAAACAAACACACACAGACACATACAGATACAGGAACAGACACATTCATACACATACATAAACACAAAGACATACAAACAGACACACAGACACATACAGACAAACACAACGCACAGACAACAGACACATACAGACTAGACACGTACAGACACGCGAACAGACACATTCCCACACAGACAAACACACAGACGAACACACAGACATACAAACAGACACACAGACGAACACACAGACAAACAGACAGACACACAGAGACACACAGACATATACAGACACAAACACATACATACACACGTACACATATACACGCACAGACACATACACCCAAACACACATTTACAAGCAGACACACAATCAGACACAAAAGCAAACACAGACACTGACACACAGGAACACACACGAATAGACATACAAACAGACACACAGACACATATAGACAAACACACAACACACAGACACACAGACAACAGACACATACAGACTACACACATACAGACACACGAACAGACACATTAACAGACAAACACACAGAAGAACACACAGATACATACAGACAGACACACGGACACACAGATACAAACAGACTCACACACAGACAAACACACAGACACCTACAGACACACAAACAGAACAGATACATACAGACACACACACATGCACTTACAGACAAACAAAAACATACAGCGATAGACAAACACACACAAACATACATACATACAAACAGACACACAGACACATACAGAAAAACACAACACAGACATACAAATAGACAACAGACACATACAGACACATAGACACACACAGAGACACATATAGACGCACAGACACATACAGACACACGAACAGACACATTCATACACACAAACATACAAACAGACACACAGAAATATACAAACAGACAATACACAGACACACAGACAACAGACACATGCTGGCCAGACACATACAGACACATTCACACACAGACAAACACAGACGAACACACAGACACATACAGGCACACACAGACAAACACACAGACATGCAAACGGACAAACAGACAGACTCACACATCTTTAGTGAGTGGCGACAATTTTGTGACGGTGGCGACAATCTGTGCCGCTAGGGGTTTTTTTTTCGTGGCACAAATTGTCGCCAGTGAGGCAAAAAATTGGGATCGGCAAGAGCGTCACAAATTGTCGCCGGCGACAATCTGTGCCGATTTGTTCAAAACCTGACGGCACAAATTATCGCCGCGTCACAAATTGTCGCCGGCGACAATTTGTGCCGCAACACTCGTGGTACTATTCGTGACGATGCGCGGCTGGTAAAAAGTGCGTGACCGTTCGTGACAAAATTTTGAAATTTTCAATAATTTGTCACGACAAAATTTTCGAGCCATTTTCGTGAACACGGCAAGAACTTTATGCAACCTAGGTGCACTTCTTCGTGACGGTGTGTGGCATTGCGTGCCACTGCGTGCCCATCTGGGTTTATGGTACACATTCAACGTGTTTGCGACTAGTTTGCACATAATTTACACACTGGAGCGCATTAGTTGCACAGTTTGAGTACACCTTGCGCACAGTTCAGGCAGGCGCACGTGGTAAGCACCTGCGATCATTACATGCGTTCATTACAAATGCTCAACCGTAGTTAACCCTTTGCACGCAAATGTTGCAATTATGCACATCTGTACAATTAAATTTAACAATCGTAATAAAAAGTTTTCTCCGTTACATGTGTGCTAAAAAAAACTAACAAGTGGCCATAATGCTTGAGCAACATCTGCAGAATAATTGCCCGTATTAATGATGAGATAAGGAAAGCAAGATTTCAAGAAAATATCAAAATAACAATCGTCATTATTATTCCCTCAGAATTAATTAAGCGTGTAAAGAGTTAACTTGATCAAACCTGAAAATTTGAGGGCATTTCGTAACGTCAGCCCTCTCCCTTAAGTCCAATATTAAAACCATTCAGGGAAATCATCAGTAAGACAAGATTCGGAAAATACATGCAATAATCCAGATTACAGAAGGACTACCCACCCAGTAGCCAAGATTGCTCAAGCTTTGATTTTGAATTGTTTCGAATGTTTTTTTTTATTATTTTTAAATGATTTGTTTTAAAGCTAAATCCCATTCTTAAAAAAAAACAAAAAGCACGTTTAGGGAGGGGGGCTTAAGAAACATATACTGCTGAAGCCTTACCTGTGAGGTAATTTGTGATAATTTTGACAGCTATTTAGGAATATTAATACAAAATATATGATCTCTCAAATGCATTGTCAATTTGATCATTTCATGTACCCTAGTACGCCGTAATATAGGTAGTCAACATTAATGGACATGTTTGCTCAAAATAAGTAATATACAAACCACGCCATGTGGTATAATAAATATTTATATATAGGTACTAAGGTAGAGATATATGTTGTTTGATTTTAGAATCTAGTAATAATAATATTTGAATTAAGTAGGAATAACTAGTAACTATAGTTGAAAAATCTTATTACATATTTGAAATACATGTTCGTTCTTCAGCAAGGCGATTCATCAACATGTCTGCTCGGCACCTAGGAGTGAAAAAGGGACCTGGTGGAAACTCGAGGAAGAATACTACTACTACTGATACTCATACTAATAATGCTAATACTAATAATACTAACACTAATACTAATACTAATACTAATACCAGTACTATTACTAATACTAATGATACCAATACTGCTAATAATACAAAATACTACTACTACTACTACTACTACTACTACTACTACTACTACTACTACTAATACTACTACTACTACTAGGGCTGCTACCACTACTACTACTACTAGGGCTGCTACCACTACTACTACTACTAAGGCTGCTACCACTACTACTACTACTACTACTACTACTACTACTACTACTACTACTAGGGCTGCTACCACTACTACTTTATTATTATTATTATTATTATTATTATTATTATTATTATTATTATTATTATTATTATTATTATTATTATTATTATTATTATTGTTATTATTATTATTGTACTACTACTATTGCTTCTACTGTTATCATCATTATCTTCATCATCATAATTACCATCATCATGATTATTATATTGCAATAATCATTATCCCTTGAAATTGGTCAGGTGTGTTCATGCGGCTTTGAAGATCTTTTTTATGGAATTCTGTCAATGCAAAAGTATAAATAATTGGTGGTCCTCAGCAAAGAGGAGGAGAGATCTCCAAGAAGAGAGAGGAAAACAGCACAGATTAGGCGACAAATTAGGTGACAATTAAGAGGCACAATTTATTACATGTTGTGTCCTATAAAAAGTTAATCCGAAGCCGAATAAGAGATGACCAAGGGCGTAGGCTGGGGGTGCACTGGGTGCACGTGCACCCGCCCCCCCCCCCCGCAGAGCCAAAGGAGTTCCGCCCC
>JZLH01S0600948.1:38222-52485 GCA_001188425.1 Eucidaris tribuloides
GGGATAATTCGAAAATCAATGTCAAGATTAAGGTAATTTGTTTTCTCCATTGAATAAATCTTAACGTATCACACAGCACCATGGAAAAAAGCTCTAGTCATATAAAATATGAGAGTTCTTGCACCCGATGGGACATTATTTCCCCTGCATGCCATTCTTCAGCAACGAATGACGTAAAAATATTGAAAATGTCTAATATCCACTTTATATTCCAATTCCAAGATATAACTAAATAAAAAATCATTCAATTTAACCTCACTGTTCGAATTGAATGACTAAACTTCTCATTTACTATCATGATCACATCTCACCTTGGGTTCACTGATGAATTTAATCACAGGAGCAGCTTATTAGAGTGGAGTGTAGCAGTAGTCATTCGCTAACCTATCCGCACATCTTCTACATAATTCCTTTTAACCACTTAAACGGAGAGTGTCGGTTCCTCACCCGTCATAAAGCATTTGAACTACAAGGGTTTTTTAATCCCCCAAATAGGTAATTCTTACATCTGGGCATTCTATCTTTGCTGTTAACACTGCTCTGTTCCACCCTTAACCCAATTTGAAATTGACGGAATGACATTTGAAATTGATAATAAATTGTCTACTTTAAAGGAAATTTAATCTCTACTAGCGGATACATTTTTCCGGAATGAGGACACTTTTCGTGATCTTGACAGCTGAATTAAACTTCGGTACAAATTGAACGCACCAGAAATACAAAAGAATTTAATGTTCTGAAGATGAGACAGAGATGCCAGCAAAACATAATTTTCAGATAAGAGAACACATGTAAAAGTAGTTTTGGCAGATACGTTGTCACTACAGTAAACAAGGAACAAGGTGATGGCCAAAATGTGTCTCGCTCAGTTTCGCATACATACAAACTTGCTAAATAATGTAGCACTGGGTTCAAAAGGTTTTTGACCCCTGTCTGTGACCTTTGACCTATTGGTGACCTCCAGCTTCGTACAAGACATTCACCACCCAAGTTCAGTCACAATTGGGCGGAAGGGGGCAAAGTTACAGGACATTACGGAAAGTTGCTCAAAAACATAACATTGGGCGCAAGAATGTCGTTGATCATTGCCAGTGACGTTTGACCTTTTCGTGACATTCAGGTCCCTATAAGACATCTACCATCCAAGTTTGATCACAATTATGCAAATGGAAACCAAGTTATGGGCCATAATAGAAACTAGATCAAACAAATTAACCTGAGTTTAAAAGGGTCATTGACCCTAAAGTGACCTTTGACGTTTTGGTGACCTTCAGCTCCCTATGAGACATCTACCACCCAAATTTGGTCACAATTGTGCAATTGGGGGCAACATGATAGAAACTTGCTCAAAAAATCAACATTGGGCTCAAAAAGGTAATTGACCCCAAGGTGACCTTTGACCTTTTGGTGACTTTAAGCTCCCTTTGAGACATCTACCACCCAAATTTGATAACAATTGTGCAATTGGGGCAACATGATAGAAACTTGCTCAAAAACCCTAACATTGAACTCAAACAGTTCGTTGACCTCTGCCAATGACCTTTGACCTTTCGATGACCATTTGCTCCCCATGAGACAACTGCCCCTTAAGGTCAACATTGATATTTTACTCAATTTTGACCCACATCCAACATAAACTTGGCAAATATCTCATAATTATGTAGTTACCTGGCAGCCATCTTGAAAAATGGCCGCCATCTTGGATTTTTTTCGTGGCTAGGATCTTTTTCTGAGAGAGGGGCGTTGACTCTATATTTGCACCAAATTTCATGCTTGTATCATCAACTGAACGATTATGGCTCAAAATCGCTTTTATCTGCTCCACTACTAGAGGCAGGTTGCCGTAGGCCTAGCGGGTAGTTATCTGGGAGCAGTAGCCCTAGAGGGTAGTTGCCTTGATAGCGGGTAGGTGTCCTAGAGCCTGTCCAGCGTGCTACGGAAACGATGATTCGGTCACACAAGTTAGAAAGAACAAACTTTATATTACTTTCCTCAAATCAATGTAGTAACAAAAGAAACTGGTGTCATTGCGTATCATTACTGCGACTTAAACATTATACGATATGGGTAAAATGATTAGTACAAGTTTGTTTTCACTCAGGATTGAGGCAGTAGCGCATAATGCACAGGGTAGAAGAGGTCAAATTTTCCTGTGGTTGTAGTCGTTGAATGTTCCAACGAGCGTGACACGTAACATTCTGCGTGCATGCCTAACTCACCAATTTTAATTGTTTTTTTTTGTGTGTGTGTGTGTTTATAGCTACCTGACTAACAACCGATTGACCAGTTTTCCTTCAGCGGCGCTGTCTACCCAATCCATGTACTACATCGATTTAGACAGCAATCTCATTAACACGATCGTAGACGGAGCTTTCATATCACTGACAAACACACGATACGTGTAAGTATATCGTTACAACAATACATTTGTCATAAATTCCGCATTCATTCAATTCAATATAATTGGTAACAAATAAATTTTAAAAAAATGTTTATTGACGTAATTTATTGCATAATCGCTTATTTTGCATAAACATATATTATGTGTAGTAAAGTTACAATTAGCTAACGTAGCTGGGATGAAAACAGACGTATCTATACTTTTGGATTAAATGACTTTTCAGTGTTAACTTGTACCCAAGAAGCCTAATTTCCTATAATTATCTGATAATCTGATAATTTCCATCAAAAAACATGGCTCCACTGTCAATAGTTTGAATGAGGTTTCCCCAAATGTTAGAGTGTAGAGACAGACATTTTTTCGGGGGGCGGGGATGTTGGAGGTGGGGCTTTCCTTAAAGGCATTGTTTTAAAAGGTTTCGAGTTTAACCGATCTTAGCATGCCCATAGTGCTTCTGAGAATGCTTAAAAATGAATTCCTGTAAAATCGTGCTGGATAAACTATCATGAATTATTTGAAACAAAAAGTGAAAATCTATACCCACAGATGACTTTGTTACAATGGAGAGTCTATCGGACAACTTATTCATGTATTTCTAAACTTGTTTATTCTGGCATGTTTGTTTGTCCATCATCCATCTAAGCTTGAGTTTGTAACTCAACCACCACAATGTTATTCAATGTGTTAGATTTTAGTCTTGGACCATTTTACAATGAAATAACAGCAAGATGTGAATAAATGGACCTGATTTATCGTTTTTCATTTATGTCATTGCGAAAAGGTCCTCAATAATGTCTTTGGAAAAATATGGACCTTTTGAAATGGGGAGGGGGTGTCATACGACCCTCTCAAACACTCTTCCCCACATCTACATGTAAATAGATGCGAGATACAACCCTGTAACTTTAACGGCACGAAATATCTTTTGCAACCATTCAGAATGGAAACAAATTATCGCTTATGTTCTTGGGGTAGGCTTATGAATGACGTGTCTGTTACCTCTGAAGAACAGTAATTATCTTTAAATTTAACAAAATGCACAAAAGACGACATGTGGTTCAAATTTATTATATATTAAACTATATTATATATTATTTTTTATTAACGGTATACATAGCTCATGCTTGGCAGCCAGAAGGCTGAATTGCATGGCACACAATATTGGACCATGTATCCTTCAGCAAGGCAGCAGCTATACAGCGCCATAGAAGGGGCCCGAAGAATGTTGATAGTGTAGGAATGGCCATCACATCGGGTTTTCACCCTTCTCTTTTCGATGAAGTGTGTGGGTTCTTTAACATGCTGAGGTGTTTCTGTCTCAACACGGGACCTCCGGCTTTGTGTCCTATCCGAGGGACGTATGTCAGAAAAACTGAAATAAGTCGGTACAGTAGCATTATTTAGGTATTCACATGGGTGTATCCGAGATTTCTTTCCCTGTGTTGGTCGTGTTGGACCTTTTCACAATGCAATAACAGCAAGATGTGATCAAAATGTACCTGGTCAACGCTATTTTATGTCAATGTGAAAGCTGCCCTCCTAAAAAATATCTTTGAAAAAAAAACTCGACCTTTTGAAATTTCGGAGAGAGGAGGTAGTGTGACCCTCCTGCCCTCCCCCCCCCCCCCCTCATTCTGCATACATCTCTCACCTGTTGGTAGATAAAAAAAAAATCTGCTGGAGACTAAAGCATACATGAATGTGCTCATGAATGCAATTGGTACACATTTATAAATACATTTCAGATATAAATGATAAACTCAGGGGTCTGAAAAGTAGACAACAAATTAAGAACTTTGATACTTTGCTCGTTCTAAAGTAGTATTTTCTGCTACAAACCAGTTTATGCACACAGCGGTGTTAATTCTTTCGGAAGTTAGCAGATTATTTGATATGACATAGCGGTGCTTATACATTAAACTTTATTAGTAGAATTGTCTGTCTGTCTGCCTGTCGTATATTTTGTTTAATCTATCTTCTGCATGGGAACATTCACTTGACTATTCAAGTTGTTTTACACAATAAGGAAGTTTGTAATTGACATAAAGTATTTTCCACTTAAACAGATATCTGCAAAATAATCAAATCCCTGGAATCAGCCCAAATCTTCTGGCTCCCCTACGATACCTGAGGGAATTGTAAGTATTGGTCATCACTGGGTATGTGAAGAAAGTCACTATTGCAATATTTTGTCTTAAATATCTTAAAATCAGTGTGCCATATGGTCGGTTTTTCTTAGATGCACGAAATTAGTTGATACTACAAAAAGTGAGTTCAGTGATATACTCAGTTCGTTATTCCGAAGGTCCAAATACTTCAAAGGTTCGTTATTCTAAACACACAAATTTCGTTTACGTGAGGGTTCGTTATTCCGGAAATGGAATAAGATGTGTTTATCCGAATATTTCATGTATTATCCCACGAGTCCAGTTTTCCGATGTTTGTTATTCCGAAAATGAATTGGTTTCGAAACAATGAAGGTTCTTTTCTCCCATATGAAATATGGTTCGATATTCCAAAGGTTCATCTCGTCGGAAATGAAAGAGGATTCGTTGGTTTTTTTTTCTACAAGAAAATAGGGTAAGAAAATGAATGAGGGTTCTAATATCCAAAAAAGCCTGAGCCTCTGTCACTGTAAAGTCGAAATATATAAAACGAACTCGTCCCTTTTCAGGTATTTCGGATTAAGGAAGCCTATTTCTAGTTTCAGATTAATGAACCCTTTCTAACTTTCGGAGTAACGAACCATTTCTCATTTTCGGGTAAATAAAACATAATTTTCGGATTTACCATCCGCCTTTTATTTTGGGATTAACCAAACTATCATTTTCGGAGAGGTGAACTCTCGAAATATAGAACCCGATTTTATTTACGGACAATATAATCTTCCGAATGACGGGCCGTAGAAATTACCAACATTTGGAATAATGAGACTTCAGGAGTATTAGGACTTTCGAAATAACGACCTGGAGGCTTCACAAAGTACAAAGTGTGATGGTATACTGTACAAATAAAGTTTAACACCAGAATGAATACTGATATGTATCGTATATTGCAGCACTGTTGATTTGAAATGTATTAGAATTGGTGTTTGAAGTAATCGTGTTGACGGTATACCAACACCTGTGGTGTTAAAATTTGAAACTATGTCTAATATCTTGGTCATACAAATGGATGACACATGTAAAAACCCTGCATTTTCTTTCTGAAGGCAATACGAGGAAAGATACCACCCTTTCAGAGTGATTTCATAGAAAAACAGAACTATTTCAAATGACTGTTTTCGAAAATATTAGGGTCCCTATAAAAATAAGATTTCCAGAAAATATGACAAACTTTTTTTCATTCAGACATTGGATAAACGATATAGTTATTCAGGGTGGCCCAGAAAGCACGATACACTTGCGTTCATTAATTCTTTCACCATAATCGGCAAAATGTCATTGTTGTATAGTTCATTGGCTATAACAGTTTTGTTTTCAACAAAATGATACCATGATCATTTATTTGAGAAGGGCGTTTGGAGTTTAGCGTCATTTTCCTAAGGCAATGTCATTTCCAAAATTTGTTTTTTCATTTCAAATCCATTGATCGTCGGATCACCAAATATTCTCAGCATACCATAGAATAAGCTGCGCGGACAACCCGCAATGACAATGAAAACTATACATCGCATTGTCTTCCTAATCAAAGCGAGAGCATGCCTGCAGTTTGTCTGCAATGTTTACTCTATGGCAAGCCGTTACGCGAGAATATTAATGCATTCCGAGGATCGGTGGAGTTGAAAAGAAGCATATGTTGAAATGTCATTGCTTTGAAACATGGCTTTCGAATCCAGAAGTCTTCCTCAAAATTAATAACCTCGGTCTCCCCTTTTTGATCGAAAAGGAGTGTTTTAACCAATGAAAGAAAATAACATTTTTCCCATGATGCTGAATAAATTATTGATCTCAGGTGTTGCGTTCTTTCTGGGGTAACCTGAATTGTATAATGCTTCTGGCCAATAGAGTGCACATTATTGTGATGTTAAAATGAATAAAATCAATATTCTATTCTTTATACAAAAACGTAAATTTATAGGTTCATATGACCCTTACGATCAACCTGGCGTCGTCTCCAGACCCTAGTGGCACTTAATCTCGAGTATGTTAATTTGAAAAGAAGATAGTCATTAGACTAATTGCGTTCGGATCATTATTATTATCAACCATTTCATAAGCAACTAGAAAAAAATGGTTTGCGCGGTATGATTTGTTCTTGTTTACTCTATGAAGCAATTGAAGATTTAATGAATGCCTAATGGAAATAATAAGTTTTCTCTGTGTTTATATCATGTGAATATTTCTGAACACCACATTAAATTTGTATGCATACTGTCATGTAGGGACCTTAGTTATAACAACATATCGGCAATTGAAGATGGAACGTTTGATCGATCGATATACTTGGAGAGAATGTAAGTTACCATATTTACTTTAACTTAATTATATTATCTTCTGTACAAAACTTGAACATCGCAAGTAAAGTGAATACAATGAAAGTTTTTTTTTTTAAGTAAGATTATGTGGAAATACTGTCATCATGAGCGTTGCTTCATTGAATGACAGCTCATAGCATAAGTTCAAACAAGTTTGTTTGCAGAATATGTGCATGTAAGATGAAACACAAAATATAAAGAAGAGGGAGAAAAAAAGGTGATGTAAACATTTCGAGTTTCATATAACAAGACAATTAAACTACCTGAGGGGAAATATTTTACAAAAAAAATAAAAGAAAAACTACAGAAATTTGACACAATTCTGTCTAGGAAATTTTACTCAAGTGAGGGGGGCACTAGGTTTTTTACCCCCAACTGTGTTTTCAAATAAGGGATTTTATGCTGCAGGCTGGTTGTGGGGCTGAAAGGGTAAGGATTGTTGGCTATATTTTTTGTGTCAAAATGTAACCCAATTTGGAATGAAGTTCGCCATTTTCATGTATATCTTAAATGAATATATTTGTTATCTACCTCATATTGTTAACGCCAATTTCCCGAGGGTTTAGAAGACGTTGACATTTTATGAAGAAAAACTCGTTTTGTGGTGTATTCTTTCACAGTTATTCGAAATAATTTTACCGCAAGATGAGCACCAACAGAAGTATGTATTGTTTTTTTTTCAGGTTGGTGCAACAAAAATGCTGAACTTACCTTTTATTGTTTTCTTATAATTATAGCTTTTGGGCAAGTCTGTACATGTAGGGATGACTTGAATATTAAAACAGTGAAATTCCACTGAAGATGATTAAACCGTTATTTTATTTAAGCACCATTGTTGCTACTTACATACCGTATGTGTCGTTTTCCTAATTCCGATCCGTCTCTCAATTCTCTTTTTATTTAGCCATCTCGGTGGTAATTCCATCGAACATTTTCCAGCATTGGGCGGACTATCCAATCTGGAGCTGGTGTAAGTCTCGTTTGATCATTCTTTGCTAACTTTTCCATTATGCTATAGAGTTCTTGTACTAATTTGTTTAGGTGTAATTTTTAGGTTTTTTTTTTTTTTCCAGAATATCAAACTTTGATATATTGTTTACCGAAGTGGACAGCTCCTTTCAAGAAATGGATAGTAAAGAAATAATGTAAACTTATATTCTGGGCGCTATTTCAAACAGCAGGATATTTGCCTGATGGAGTTCAACGGAAACATTTGTGGTGTAAAAGATGATACCCTTGGTGTTAAAAGTAAGCCTTTTTTGTTTTGAAATGCCCACCTTGGTGTTTAAATTGATGATTATGAATAGCGAAAGATATCATGCATGACACACTGATGGTACTGCAGGAACATGAAACAAGATAACATTAACCAAGATAACAGAGGTGCTGTGGCGAGATTGGTATTAGGCATATGCCTGATAATCTAGAGGTCTCGGGTTCGAGTCCAAAGCCCGCCCAGCATTACTAGTAATATCCTTCAGCAAGACATTTTTAATCTGCTTTGCTGCTCTCCACCCAGGTGTATAAATGGGTACCCTGGTCGGGTCATTAATAGCTTTAAGCGCGTAACAGCTGCTTAGCTTAAATGTACCTGTCATGACCATGGGTAAATAATAACGCACGTAGAGACGTGCGATAAGCTACGTATGATGCGCTATACAGAACGTGTTATTATCATTATTATTACTTCACTGATAGTAGTTCTGTTAAAACGGAGAAACGAATATTTATCAATAAAAAAAACTACGGAAGATGTGAAATGTTTAAATTTATATATGTCCGTTTTCTTTTCATTCCCGTGTCATTTTATTCACATGTCGTTGCTGTCTTTCATTGTTGCATTTCAGTGATTTATCACACAACAAAATTCGAACTTTTGGCGAAAGGGCCTTCAGAGAGCTGGATATTGAACACTCGTTTCAGTGGCTGTAAGTCGATTTCATGTTCAATTAGCCATAATAGAGTTGTCACTGGTTAACGTGTACGTGTACTATGTTACAATCCATAACTGTATGCATATTTTGAACTCTGTAATATACAACATTTTGAATCGATATGTAAGTAGCTGTAGCATAGAAATTACACGGTAAATTGTCGTATCTATGATCTCAAAAAAGTAATTATTAATAATTGAAGCGTAAGATACACTGCAAGTCTCACGTATTTTTGCACTGCAAGGTGTCCTAAATTAATATATAGATTGATAATCCATTTCATGGTTTTCAATTAATGACCTTTGCCTCATACATATACGTGGTAGAACCAAAACGAACTCAAGGGGCGAACTACAAGCTGTTTGTGCCAATATCTATTTTTTATTGGTTTTCTCCTTGTCGTTCTCCTTTTCTCCTTCTTCTTCGACTTCTCCTCCTCCTCCTTCCTCTTCTTCTTCTTTTTCTTTTTTTCTTCTTCTTCATTGTTGTCTTCTGATTTTTCTCTCCCTTTACTTCTTTGTTTTTCTTAGGTTTTTTTTGTATTTTCCTGCTGTAAAGATATGTATTACTCCTCACGATGATTTATAATCTATGGACTTGCAAAAGATAACAATAGTCAGATTTGTTTGTCCTCTTCACCCACTGCGATTTACAACTGATTTTATCTGTTTTTCTCGTTTTTTTCTTGACTTCAGGCAAATCGACAACAACGAATTAGCCTGTGGTTGTAATATGTATATGACACTGTATGACGTCAGAACAGCGGTAACTGGTGGAATGTGCGCAACACCATCCTCCTTGATAGGAACTACATTCGACAAATATCAATCTAACTCTGAGATGTATTTCTTGAATCAGAGTGCATCATTATTTTATTGCAGTAAGTTATTATCAGGTTTGCTTGGGTTGTGTTGCAGGTCGGGAGGTCGAGCAGTTTATAAAGGTGTATGGCAAGGCAGTTGTGTACTCTGGTTGGTTGGTTGATTGGGTTGGTGGCTGGGTAGCTGGCTGGCTGGCTGGGTAGCTGTTTGAAAGGTTGGTTGAGTGTTTGGTTGGTTAGTTGGTCGGTTGGTTGGTTAGTTGGTTGGTTGGTTGGTTGGTTGGTTGGTTGGTTGGTTGGTTGGTTGGTTGGTGGGTTGGTTAGTTTGTTAGTTGGATGATTGGTCGGTTAATAAATGTGTGGGTGGGTAGAAGATTAGTTGGATACTTGATTAGTTGGATGGGTGGTTGGTGGGTTGGTGGGACGGTGTGTTTGGTTGGATGATTGGTTGGTTGGTTGGGTGGTCCTAAATGGGTTGGTTGGTTGGTTGGTTGGTTGGTTGGTTGGTTGGGTTTGTTGGTTGGGTGGTCCTAAATTAGTTGGTTGGTTGGTTGGTTGGTTGGTTGGTTGGTTGGTTGGTGAGTTTGTTGTTTGGTTGGTTAAATGTGGGGTTAGTTGGTTGGTTAAATGTGGGGTTAGTTGGTTGGTTAATTGGTTCAGAGAAGTGTGGTGGTATAACGGTCGCTTGCTAGATTATTTGTTGTACTGATGGATCGGTGATTAATTGGTTGGTTGGTTAGTGGGATGGTTGGTTGCTTGATGAATTTGTGGGTGGTCGGGGTGGTTGGTTAATTAATTAATAAAATGGGTGGTTTGGTTAGTGGCTTAATTGGTTGGTTAACTGGTTGGTTGCTTGATGAATTTGTGGGTGGGCGGGGTGGTTGGTTAATTAATTAAAATGGGTGGTTTGGTTAGTGGGTTAGATGGTTGGTTGAATGTGGGGTATGTTAATTAGTTTATTGGTTGGAAGATGTTTAGTGGTATGATGGTTGCTTGCTAGATTAAATTGGTAAATGGATGGATGGGTGATTGATTGGTTAGTTAGACTGTTGGTTGGTTGCTTGGTTGCTTGGTTGGTTGGGTGGGTGGGTGTGTGGGTGGGTGGAGCAATTGTTGACATCGACTGAATAGTTGTGAGGTTGATTGGTTGGGGTTGGGTGTATCGGTTAGTGGTATTAGGCCTTGGTCACACTAGCAGTTGCGACTACCTGCGATCAAATGAATCGTACGACAAGGGCCTCCGCAGCCATGTTCGCAAGTAACTCGCACCGATTTGTGCTGTAATGGTCACACTTACGACCGTTTGCCACTTTGTTCGTAGGTAATCGCACGAATTAACCAATCGCTAATTTCGCACCACTGAGTTTGCCACGACTCACCTGCAGACAAGTCGCAGACAGTCGCTGCGATCACCTTGGCGGCAGGGGTGGGCAACAATGTTCGATTACCTACGCGCTAACTGCTGTAAACACACGGCGCGCGAATTTAGCTGGCCTACTAATGGCAGCCGTATTCGTGCGCAATCACTGCGATAATGGTAGCTACATCGGACGGTTACTTCTGGCTCATCGTACGAACGCTCGTGCATTCATCGCTGGTTATCAAACGATGCTACGCCGTTTGGCATATTCGATATGCAAAATTATGCGTTGTGAAAAGAACGGCTGTGAATGCCCGAATGCTTATTTAACAACCTCAACAACAGGAAAATATTTATTTACGTTCATTATTCACGTTTCCGCTCTATAAATCAGTGTTCCTTCTGACATTGCACCACTTAATGTCATAGAGACCACATTCGTCACCTCGTACATTACATGTTACACAGTATAATTCAGACATGCCTTCAAGAAAAGCTCCAGGAATGAGGGCGGAAGCCTCGTAGCGAGAGCAGAACATAGAAGAAGCCTCACGTCAGAAGATAGCACGTGATCGATGTTGAAGCTTCATTCCGGGCACTTGATTCCGAGAATCACATTCACGTATTAAAACACAACAACACAATATTAAACCGAAAAATGCAACTTAATCACATTGCTGGTATTCGTACTTCAGCGATCATACTTCTTACGATGAGCTACCATTCTGACCGTGCGTCTCACCCGCGTAATCACGTTTCCACTTCTCGTATCTATGCAAATTCGCTCTTGGCAAGATGCCGAATTCAGCTGCGACGATACATCGATACGTAGATGCACAGACTGCCCGCCACAATCACTGTCGCATTGATTGCCAACCTCCTTTGCGATACAAAATTGATCTTAGCCAGGTTTTTTCAAACCGGTTTGAAAACCTATTTCGATCGTACCATCACTGCGATCACAATGATTTCCAGGTTGTCGTACGGATAATCTCGCACGATCTAGCTGCAACTACTGGCGATCACCTGCGATAACTTCGTCGTTAACTCAATCGCAGAGTATGTCCACTGCTAGCTTTGACCAAGGTCCCTAAGCAATTTTAACATTGGTTAGTTGTTGATTTTCTTTACTTGATAGGACGGAATTATGTTGTGTTTGTTTCTGCCTGTTAAATCAAAGCAAGCAAATTGCGGTTGTATGCTTGAACAGCTAAAAACACAATGGGTTTTTTTTTATTTAGTGGTTGGTTTTGTTTTGAATATTTCCCGTACATTTGCTGTAACCTGAATGTATTGCAAAAGATATAAATCATGTCTGCATATTAGAAAACAAGTCGTTCCAAAATCACGGGCAGAAACCTGCTCGAGTGTGGTTGTATGAAAGAATGAATACTGTTTGTTTCTTCTGATTATGTGTGTGTGTGTGTGTGTGTGTGTGTGTGTGTGTGTGTGTGTGTGTGTGTGTGTGTGTGTGTGTGTAACTGTGCTTGATTGATATCCATTAACATTATTTTGTTAATTTGTTCTAACCCCCCTTCTAATCAAAGGGGGGAGAAACTGAGCAAGCATATGTAAATATTTGAAGAATTTGTTTGCAAAAACCGATAAACGACATTTTTACGAAATTTAAATACACACACTCAGAAAAAGCTAACAGTCGGTGTTGTTTAATGATGAGATCATTTTAGCGGAAAATACATCCTTACTCGAAATATCTTGATCCAAAGTTGTTTTTTTTTTTGTCACAAAAAATGATAAGTCCATTCCAGCCAATCAACGCATGGTTTTTGTGTCAGGTGATCTCAAAATGGCGACTTCCTGGCTCCAGTACTGCTTCAGAAAGTTGTTATTGTTTGTAGCATGTTTATAGGATAAGAACCATTTTAAATCACGATTTGGGTAGTAACAGTTTTATAGACTTATTTTCTGTGAAATTTTGCAATATGAAGAAAAATCAAAACATTGACACATTGATATTTATTGATACTTCTTATAAAGGAAATTTTAGCTATTTTGGCAATTTGGGCTAAAGATACTGATTTTCGGTAAATTAGTAAAAACTGGAAAAAAATACGTTTTGGCAAACCTATTTCATGTAAAATATGCGCTGAATGAATGAAAACATTATATATTTTTTTTTCATAGCCTTCCTCACACCGTTTTAAGCATTTGAATTTCTTTGGGGGAGAAAATGGTACTTTTTACTATTTTCGGTCAAAAATAAGAATTCCACTACAACTTTAAGAAAGATTCAAAAAGCAATAAACTTTTTTAAAAATGCACTAAATCCAGAAAATTGTTCTTATTAATCGCACTTAAAACACTTTGAGATAAGGGCCAGTTTATTAGAATGTTATTTTTTTTAATCATTTTTTGGTCAAATAACAAACCACAACTTCACCATCGGCAGTAGCACAATATGGACTTATCGGATTTTGCAACAAAACTAGAAGTGGACCTACCGGCTTTTGTGGCAAAACACATTAAAAAAGTACACAATTTTACACTTTCACCTTGATGTGGATTTCTGAAAATTGGGCATCGTGTTATTTAGCTAACCCTACATAATAATTGAACTTCACACAATGAGGGCCCCATGCCAAAGAAAAAGATCCAAATAGACTTATCGGTTTTTGCAATCAAACTCTGCATTTCCTGACAACAGTTCCTATTATTATGTTATTTACTGAATTGTTTATTTTTTGTCTTTTGTTTTTGGTAGCACCCACGGAGGTTAACGCCACAGCACCCGGTTTTGAGCAGATTCTCGTGTCGTGGATACCTCCATACATGTTAT
Source organism: Eucidaris tribuloides (assembly GCA_001188425.1). Classification (NCBI taxonomy): domain Eukaryota; kingdom Metazoa; phylum Echinodermata; class Echinoidea; order Cidaroida; family Cidaridae; genus Eucidaris; species Eucidaris tribuloides. The sequence continues at coordinate 52,012 of JZLH01S0600948.1, forward strand.
ATCCCGGCTACAACATCACATCCATGAACTCATCTGAAGCCACGAGTGACACACCTGACGAACGGTAGGTTGCATGGGCGTAAGTTCGTAGGAGAGGGCTATACATCCCCCCCCCCCACCCTTACACACACACACACTCACATTGGTGCAGTGGTGGCCCGTACAAAAATCACTTCACTTTGCAAAGACATAAATTTTCGGGGTTTTCCCTTATGTTCACTAGTAAATAATCAACGAACCTTGTCCCAAAATGTTGTTCTATGCCTCTAATTCCAATTATTGATGCCCATTATTGATCTAGTTTTGGTGATGTTGATCATGATGACGAGGGCGGCGGAACCGGGGGGGGGGGGGGGCAGGTGGGCACTTGCCCCCCAAAAATTTTGGATGGCAAAAAAATGCCCTTTTTTCAAAACGAAATGTGCCCTTTGTGAAATGACGCATGCCCTTTTTTTTCAAAATGAAATGTGCCCT
>JZLH01S0600951.1:1333-17623 GCA_001188425.1 Eucidaris tribuloides
GTCCATTTTCATGGTATTTCTTGATTTCCAGGTTGGTGGAAACCCTGATACCGATGTAGATTATACGTTGATGGACCTTCCCATATGTGTATTTAGCATTTCTAGCCTTGAAGCGTTACAGCTTTCTTCAAGGATAAGATCCCACATGGCTATTCCGAACGTATTTTGGATCATTAATACACTTTGATTCTTGAAAACAGGTGTGGGCATATACACACCAAATTGTGATTTCTTCGTACTCTCATGTACGAACCCATATTGGGTCGTTATTTATTATAGACACCAGTTGGCCTTTAATATGCTTACACATCGGATTGTGATTTCTTTGTACGTGGGTGTGTATGTGCGCGCGTGCGTGTGAGATAAATGGATATATCTGTATTTCTCTATACTCGCGGTACGCAATCTTAAAGACGTACATGACTGTATAAGGTAGTACAGCTCAATAAGTGGGTGGATTTTTCAGGAATAAAGATCCACCCCATGTCCATTTCTCCACCCTCGAGAAGATGTTGACAATGAAAGTTATATAGATAAAGTTCACTCTCTGTGCATTTATCAGAGATGTTTCACTCCAGGAATCTTTACTGAACTTAATAGGTACTCAATTACGATCGAAATGCACTGATACTCGCTGTGTAATATGGTTGTCGATATTTTTTTTAACAATCATCGTTTCTAAAAGTCAAACCAAGCATTGCCCCATAAGGCTATAGGGTCTTTTTTTTATATAGAAGTTAGAACCTGCATCAATCCATTATGTACATCACTTCAAAACTTCGTCTTTCTACATTTTTTTAAACTAAAATATGAACAAAAAGTCAAATCTTGATTTTTACACCATTTTGTCACGTGATTTATTTATTACGCATTTGTTTGTTTTGGGGTTTTGTTTTTCTTACATTCATATTAATTATCTTAATCACCTGATTCAAGTCCACCAACCCTCTCTATAAATAACAAAATTTACCAGAAATGCCCTCGAAATACTCTTTTTTCTAGGAATGCACTTTTCCCGATGATATTGTTTCTTCCCTCTTTTGTTTTTACAGAATACAATCAGTTGTAACAAAACAAGTTGTTTTGATTTCGTTTTAAGGTGTCCTTTGCGTGACCAATGCCATACTTTACTGTGGCCATTCATTGCAAACCAGTTCAACGAATCTGTGCAAATAAATGAAGAGTATAGAATAAGAAGTACCTAAGTTATATTTTGACGAAATTGAGTGAGTGATTGTTTTGAAGTCATTACATACTTGGAAATTTTTTTGACAAAATTTGGTCAAATTGACCGTTCCATAGTAGGGGTCAGGGGAGGGGTCAACCGGGGTCAAATTTTTAACTTGGCATAATTTCTTCAAAATGTACCTCAAATTACTCGACTAGTTTTAAGGATTAACAAAATATATAATTTGTCATGTATTTTGTGCTTTGTTGATGAGATATGGGGTCACTTCTGGTCAAAAGGTCAAATAAAGTCGAATGTAAAACAACGTTCAAATTTGACAAGTTGCATATCAAATTATCTTATGGAGGACATTCCAAGAATATATACAATTCAGTGTTTTTGACATTTATTTATTCGAGAAATGCATTTGTTTTCCTGAGACCATTGTTCTTAGAAGAAAAGCTACTTAATTCCACAATATTGATTATTGATTATTGGAAATTGACAAGTATGACAATGTTTGTTTTGTCCTATATTAATCTTTTATTGTGTCAATTCACTTCACCAAGTTTGGATGTACAACTCAAACAATTGTGATCTGGAGACAAATTTGAAAACTTGGAGCCTTTGTTTCTCAAAAGTAGTATTGTGTGACTTCAGTACTTCTTATTCTATATAGACTCTTCATTATTGTCAGTGACATCAACGAAGAAATTGTCAAAATAAGATTACAAGGACTTTTTGTTTATAATACGATAAATAACATTTACCTTATTATAGTAGATATTTCACGCAAATGTTTGTATTGTATACATTTGCCAGACAAATTCAGCCTCTAGTAGAATATCTGGGAGCTAAAGTGCACTGAGCTTAAAGCCCAAGTTTAGTTTTGGGGATTGTTTTTATTTGAAAGCTTTATGCCCAAAGGTCATATCACACCAATAACAGATTCTAAATATCTTTCGTATTCTTTTTAATTAATTAATGAAAAATCTCCGGGGGGGTGGGACCCCGAGATTACGGGGTACCCCGGAGATTTTCTACTATATTTTACATTATAACATCCAAATGGTTAATAAGGTATTAAGGTTATCCGAGTTGTACCTCATCAGAAAGAGCAGACTCTGCAGAATCTGTTATTGGTGTGATATGACCTTTGGGCATAAAGCTTTCAAATAAAAAAAATCCCCAAAACTAAACTTGGGCTTTAAAATGTTTAACTTCAACAGTCTCAAAAGATACAGTAACTATATATGTGAAAGCACATATTTAAGAAAGCAGACATTTAGCACATTACGACCACTCCTGGCACATCGTTGTCATTGCTATTAATTTGAATGCCAGCCCTTACAAACCTTACAGACACTGTTTAACATTTTGGAAACCCCACTTTAAAAATTGCTAAACTTTGACATTTGACCTTCAAGATAGTGTTTGAAATGACAAATAAACGCTCTAAAACCCGAAATTTCAGACAGTTATGCCGTCACTTGCAAAATACGTACCACTTATGTAAGAGCAGTGCTTTTCAGCCCATTCCAACTTTGATAAAAACAAAGGCACATCACAGACATATTATACGTTATTCCATGCTTCACTTGAATTATGTCAACGACTGTCACTCACTTTTTTAAATGAAAACTAATCAAAGTTCTGTTCTACTGGTCGTATTTGCTTTCACAGAATACGCTACCCTTATGGTTTGTCCTTCCATGTCCAGCTTGTAAACTCTTATTTTCTCCTGCACGTCCTTCCACCTGATTTCCATTCGGGTTGATGCATTGATGTAACATTGCAAACTTGGAATGGGATGAAAAGCACCACTGCTACATAATAGACTGTGTAGTCAAAACCACTGCAGTGAGACCTTTGAAATTTTCACAGGAATAACAATATTAAGTGGGCTTTCTAAATATGTAAATTTTATTGAATAAAAACTTAAGTTTGGATTTAATTCAGCAGTTTATCAGAGGGACATTTTTTTCTGGGACACGCTGTATAGTGGGGAAAACTGGAATGGTCATTCATTGATTTTCACTTTTAAGAAACACTGAATGATCGTTTTGAATTGCATTTTTTTTTCAGAGCTTCATTTTTACACTTTATCGGAAAAACTGGTAGCATGGAGTATCATGTAGCTACGATTTGAAAAAAAAAGAACGGAAACATTCATATGTCAAAGCCACTGGCTACCATTTACCACAGCTAACAAAAATGTGAGCTACATAATCCTCCATTCTCCAAGTGTCTTTGATAAGGTCTTAAAATGAAGCCCTGAAAAAAATGGATTTCAAAATGATAATTTAGTGCTTTAAAAACGTGAAAATCTACAAGCATTCAAATTGACCAGATTCACCTGCCCATTTCCTAGACTTACTGTGTGCAGATCTAGGCTATTTTATCATCCACCCGAGTATAAATTGTTTATTCATGTATACCTTGCCATTGGCAGCATAACTTTCCAAACCGGCATTGTATTGTATGGTGTTTATTTATCCATTTGAACACTACTATGTAGCGCAGATATCAAAGTTTGATTTTTTTTTTTTAAATTGAAGTTCCACAATGTTAGCCTATCACTTAAAATGATGCTTTAGAATGGCGAACCAATGGGAAAATTGATTCAGGAAATAATAAACTTTTATATATCCATTGATTACATCATTACAATCCAGTTTCAAGATATGAATAAATAATTTAAGCTTCGTGGTGTTATTATTACTCCGTGGCATAATGCCTCGTTAACTGGCTATTTATACGCTTATTTGCATATTTGGCATCAACTGCGGTTTGCGCTCATAAACCTTTTTCTGCTCTGACAGATATTACATTGTGGGCACGTGACCGGTCATGCTCTTTTTACCTAATTCGCATTCGCTGTTCATCTTATCCGCAAGATTTGGGAGATATGAGTATGAAAAAAAAGTCCAGAAACTACCATAAGACCAATTCTGTCTTATACGGTATTTCATATTATTTAAATGAATTTCCAAACTTCAACAATTAAAAGCAAATTCACGTGCATGAGACCACCGGAATAAAACCGAAAAAAAAAATCATGCGCCTAATCTATTTTATATTTTTGTTTGTTTTATCTTTTATTGGTTTGTTCAACTCTTAGTTAAGTGAATATACATCTAGACGATACACGAAATGATACACACTACATGTACTCTGTATTTATCTATCTATGTATGTATGTGTGTGTGTGTATGCGTGTATGTATGTATGTATGCACATGTAATATACTGCGTGTCCCAAGAAAAAAAAACGTCCCTCTCGTAGACAAGAGAATTATTACCCAAATCTGGTTTTATAATCAATTAAGTTTACATATTTAAAAGGCTTTTTTTATTTTCTAACTTCTGTGAAAATTTCATAAGTCTCGCTTCATTAGTTTTGAATGCACAGTCCATTATGTAACAGCAGTGCTTTTCAGTCCATTCCAAGTTTGCAGTGCTTCATCAATCCATCAACCTGAATGGCAATCAGATGGAAGGATGTGCAGGAGAACAATACAGGTTTACAAGCTGGACATTGAAGAACAAACTTTAAATGGAACACATCCTGTGAAAGGAAACATGACCGGTGGAACTAAGTTTTGATTAGTTCTCATTTCAAAAAGTGAATGAACTTGACTTTAGTTTCTTAATAACAACAAGAACACAGTCGTTGACATGAAAGTGAAGCATGGAATAATGCATGGTTTGTCTGTAGTGTGCATTTCTTTTTAGTAAACTTGGAATGGGCCGGAAAGCACTGCTGTTACATGAGAGCCTGTATGTTCAGAACCAATAAAGCGAGACCTTTGAAATTTTCACAGGAACTACAGAATTAAATGGGCTTTCTAAATATGTAAACTTAATTGAGTATAAAACTTGTATGTATGTATCTATCTATCTGCCTGTCTATCTATCTATTAATTTGTCTTTTTACACAGATATGACATCATTTTGCAAGCGGTACACCATCTACCGGGTAATATACTTGCAAAGGAATGAACTCGTACTAAACGGACAAAAACAATCCATAATGACAGTTGTTTGTAGCCTAAAACCAGTGAAAGAAGACAACACTCATAAATACACACAATGACACACATACCAACACACACACACACACACACACGCATACACACACACACACGCACACACACACACACACACACACACACACACACACACACACACACACACACACACACACACACACACACACACACAACATGCATACATAAATGCACATGTAGTTTCTAATTTATCATATCTATTTACTAAAAGTGTATCTAATTGATAAATTATAGGATATTACAATAGACACAGACAGTATAGTTCTGTCAAACTTTCTAATTAGTCGTCATCCCAAACCATATTTGATATACAGGGCACAAACAGATTATAAATATAAGAAATATATAAGCCATACACATGATGTGCGTCAACAAAATACACACACAACATACATGCACACAAGACATGTTTTCCAACGCGTAAATACGATGTCTAAATACATACTTTAACGCACGTATACTAATACAAGTCTCGTGTAGCCATATAGACACATACAGACAGACATACGGACACTGTACATATATATGCATGCATCACACACCGTCTTGGGCAGCACAGTGCGAGTGAAAGCCAGGTTTTCAGCCACACTTTCTAATTCTCTCAAGACTGTATTCATTCAGATGCCATATCACTTGAAGATCTGGGTCACCACTCATCGATCTCCTAGCGACAAAATGGCGGCACACACGGCAGCTATTATCCTGGCCCTTGTGGAACAAACACAATGTGGACACAGTGTGAATGTCCCAAATTCACCAAGTAACTCTGTGGGCACTATGTGAAATTGGGAGTTGGGACATTGCTACATAGTTCTCACAGGGTTTTCTATAAGGGTTATGGCCACCGGAATAGCTTCGTTGCATTAATTTGGATAGTAATGATAATGATGATGACGTTGGTGATGGTAGTAGAAGTAGAAGCAGTTAGTAGCAGCAGTAGTAGTAGTAGTAGTAGTAGTAGTAGTAGTAGTAGTAGTAGTAGTAGTAGTAGTAGTAGTAGTAGTAGTAGTAGTAGTAGTAGTAGTAGTAGTAGTAGTAGTAGTAGTAGTAGTAGTAGTAGTAGTAGTAGTAGTAGTAGTGGTAGTAGTACTAGCAGTAATGATAGTAGTAGTATTAACAGTAATACTACTAATAAAGATAAAATTATAATGAAGAAGAAGAAGAGAAGAAGAAGAAGAAGAAGAAGAAGAAGAACAACAACAACAACAACAACAACAACAACAACAACAACAAGAACAAGAAGAACAAGAAGAAGAACAAGAAGAAGTTAGTGAAGAAAAGGAAGAGCAGGAAGAAAAAGAAGAAGAATATGAAAGAAGGGAAAACAAATTAAAACCGAAATTCTTGCAAAAGTAAGGAAAGGAAAAGACTTTATTTAAAAAAAAATTGTCCGTCGTAATCTCTACGTGTATGAACAGTTATTCGTTTAGCTCTCTAAATACGCCGCCCCATTTATATGTGAGTGTGTGTGTGTGTGTGTATGTGTGTGTGTGTGTGTGTGTGTGTGTGTGTGTGTGTGTGTGTGTGTGTGTGTGTGTGTGTGTGTGTGTGTGTGTGTGTGTGTGTGTGTGTGTGTGTGTGTGTGTGTGTGTGTGTGTGTGTGTGTGTGTGTGTGTGTGTGTGTGTTCTTCCACACGGCTGCAAGGTTGTTGCAAGGTATTTACTTACAATGGCACATTCGAAACATGTCTTGGCTGTTAATCACGCGAATCAAGTTTCATTTGAATCGCTATAAGCTATGAAAGAAGTGGCAATGCGGTATATAAGTAGAATCATTTTTTTTGGGGGGGGAGGGGATATATCTGTTATAAATGAAATAAAACACATTCACAAGTACGTTGACTCTCCTTAAAATTTATCTTGACACCACAAGAACAGGTGAAAAGTTTATAAAGCTCTCAACCCCTCCCAGTAAAGAAATAAGAAACAAAACTAATTCAAATTTTCTCGTATGGTATTTGTTTACTTAAGGCGTCTGGTAGACATGTTGAAAAGAAAGGTGTTATTTATTAAACTCCAAAAATACTTTGAAGTTGTTTATTTCATAACTTTTGAGTTTAGGTCTTTATCCAAAGGGTTAATAAGGTGTTCATTTTTCATGAAATATCTGACTGCCTCTTGCTTGTTATACAAGTATGTCCCAGCAAAAATGATTTGTACATGTTTTCTGGAAGAATTTGCTTACCTTCACAGCTAACATTTCAGAAAAGCGTAAATTTGTGAAAATTTGTGTACAAAACCAATTGGGAGTTCTCCACACTTTCATCTCAAAAAGTGGTAGTGTTGACAATGTAAGAATCCTCCATACATAAGGATTATGTAAACTTTGAACATTTATAACTCTTGAACAGTTCAGTCAAATTTGTTCAAACTTTCACTATTTTCTTTCTCTTATTGTTATCTTTTCTCTGAATGCGAGAAGATGTCTGGGTTTTATTCCCCTTTAAGGTTATCTGAGTTATACCTCATCCGAAAGAGCAGACTCTTTCGGATGAGGTATAACTCAGAAATTCTTAACACCTTATTAACCCCTTGGATGCTATAATGTGAAATATAGTCCAAAATCTCGGGGTCCCCCCCCCTCCCCCGAGATTTTTCATTAATTAATTTTAAGAAAACCAAAGACATTTACAATCTGTAATTGGTGTGATGTGACCTTTAGGCATAAAGCTTTTAAATAAAAGAAATCCCCAACTAAACTTGGGCTTTAAACTTCAAATTTTGCAAGTGACGGACACGTTCCGTTAGTTCCAAATTTGTCCGATCAGTCGTTAGCCAAAGGTCGCGCGGACTTTAGCCGTTTAACCAATCAGTGTGCTCCGCTGGTCGTGCAAACGTACACATAATCATGATCCGTAATTTGAGCAAAATTTAAACTCACGGAAAGAGCAATATTCTGGTAGCATATCGATATCGTTATTGTTTTTCTCTCATAAAACAGCAAGTTCGTGACGTATGGATCTGAAACGTTCAACACACGATTTGTAAGTACTTAACTACAGTTTGGTAATGATAATAAAGGGAAGTGGTGGTCTTGCAAATCCAGAATTCTATCTTTAATAAAATTTGAACGTATAGTACAGGTCTGTTATCAGCTAATATTACAAATCTTCCACCAGCTCATTGCAAGGGACCTTTCTTTATTAAGAACTGGATGAATGTATATGTTTAATAAATACCATTGTGTATTTTATACTGTTATATTGTATAAAATACCATTTAAGAACATTTAATAAGCATAGGAACTTACATTCAGTTTCAGTGGAATTATAGTGACTATTAGGCTTTGATTTTAATTAATGTCTCGTAGAGATAAAAATTCTCGAAAATACACTAAATGGCCTTTGGATTTTGTGCGCATTTTTAAAATTCAAGGTAATTACGGATCCTCAGATTTTGCAGACATATCCTGCATCAATAGATAAAAGACATGGGTAATTTTTTTCAGTGATGTGGAAGGCCGGGGTGCAAACAAGATTCCTGACTTTAACAACGTCTTTTTTTTTCTTAATTATACGATGTGACATTGGGTCCGTGCTAAAGGAGCAACTGGCCCATTGGAAATCGACGTAAAGATTTTGTCTGCCTTGTGCATCGAAGTCTGGCAGAAGATTTGCATGTAATGGTAGCTGACTGGCTATAGACACCCTCCTCTCCAGCGGTAGGTTCGTGCAACTGAAATCTCTCGTCTACCGGAGATCGCGAAAAGGTCGAGTGTGTTATCATTGGGAACCAAGTTCAGTTCAAACAATCTTATGGGGGCCTGTTTCATAAAGCTGTTCGTAAGTTACGCCTGATTTTACGAATGACTTGAATTTGGCAAACCAAAATGTGATTTTCAAACTATTGAAATCGCATCAGCTAATATTTAAATATGCATACATAAACATTCACTCTTAAGAACCATTTAACAAGTATTTCAATGCAAACTTCATCTTTTGGCAAAATCATACTTATTAAAATGACATGAACAAATTTTGGCGTTTTACTTGGCACTTGATGTTCGAGTCATTCAAAAGGTCAAGCGTAACTTTACAGACAGGTTTCTGAAACAGGCCCCCTAGTGGGATGTAAATTGAAGGCATTTTGTGACTTTCGGATTGAGGAAATCATACATAGTAGACTCTTGTTATAACAAACTCCTAGAGACCAAGTAATTTGCTTTGTTATACGAAATCGTGTTAAAACAGGGTTGCAAAATCAATAATATACACAGGAAATTTACACTGTGGACCCAGGAGAACAATTTCGTTATAACGAGAATGTGTTATTATAATATCAGTGTTCTCTATATCGAGAGAATATACAGTATAGCGATTTTATGATTCAAAGTGCTATTCATTCCACTTTTATAATAAATGAAATAGTCTTTTAGAATAAATAAAATGATGTGAATGCCAAAAGGTCTTCCCGTTAGACAAAGACTACTATACATTTGGCTTATTTAGATTTTCACAAAATTATTATTTTCTTTTCAACAGCACAGTGGAAAACGTGTATAAGTGACTTAGACCCCGTTTACAGTGGGGGCGAGCCGCTCGGCCGATTCCGCGGCGAGCCCGCGGCGAGCCTCACTGTAAACGCTCAAAAGCAAATGCCGGCCTGCCAAAAAACGGCCGCGCCATTTGGCCAACATCAGGAAGTAGTCTCGGCCCGGGCCTCGGCGCGGCCCGCCGGCCTTTCTCACTGTAAACGCATCTCGGCGCCAAAAATGGGGGCCAAATCGCCGCACCGAAGTGCCAGTGACTGCTGACGTCACCATTTCACAGGACATGACGTAGTTCTCCCGCCGTTTATTTACAATGTGTTTTTTAACTTCACTGCTTCGTCTTTCTGCCCGTCATTAATTTGATGTACGTTTACGCCTTTATTCATCGGTTTTCTTGTGAGTTGCGTAAACAACACTGGCAAAATTAGCCCGGCCGCCATGCACACTATCGCTCTGTGACCCCGGGCCGCTCACCTAATAATTCCGTTTGTTTACATGCATAGCCCACTACGACAAAATATTGGAAAGTGAAAGTTATATACCGGGCCGAGCCCGCGCACTGTAAACGCCACATAATTCGAGGGCCGAGTACCGCCAATTAAAGCCGGCGCTCGGCCCGGCTCGCCGCGCTCGGCCCGGGCCACTGCACTTGTAACGGGTCTAAGACCATACTGCCCCCCCCCGACAAAAGGGCATAACTGACATTTTGGCGTTTTGGAGATATTGAGCAAAGTGTATTTTGTTCAACACGTAAAGCCCTATTCAGTGTCCTTTTAACAAGCAGATTATGAAACAAAGGGACACTTCTAATTATTAATATTTTTTTTTGGTTCTGCATGTTTAACATGATGTACTGAGTCTCCTTTCACTATATAACTCAATTTGGAAAAAAAGGGTACGTTATGCCCTTTTGTCGGGGGGGGGGGAGTACATACCACTGCCACCAAACCCCATAGAATTTCCGTGTGTTATTCTGAGTGTTGTATCAAATGGGTTAATTAGTGTTGTCAAACCTACACTATAAGAAAAATGGGTTCATTCCAGCACCATTTTGTCAGAATAGTACTAGAGCCATTTCAGCAGAGCCATTTTGGGGTTGCTAATGAGCACCTTTCGGACCTATAAAAAAGGGTTCTTGTTAGCAGCGTTTCAGACAAAATGGTGCTCACTCACTGGAACCTATTCTACAGCGTGTCCCAGAAAAAATGTCCCTCTCGTAGACAAGAGAATAATTACCAAAATAAAGTTTAATACTCAATTAAGTTTAAATATGTAGAAAGCCCATTTAATTTTGTAGTTCCTGTGAAAATTTCAAAGGTCTCGCTTCATTGGTTTTGAATATACAGGCTCTCATGTAACAGCAGTGCTTTCCGGCCCATTCCAAGTTTACTAAAAAGAAATGCACACTACAGACATACCATGCATTATTCCATCCTTCACTTTCATGTCAATGTCTGTGTTCTTGTTGTTAATTAAGTAACTAAAGTCAAGTTCATTCACTTTTTACAATGAAAACTAATCAAAATTCAGTTCCACTGGTCATGTCTGCTTTCATAGGATGAGTTCCATTTATAGTTTGTCCTTCAATGTCCAGCTTGTAAACCTTTATTGTTCTCCTACACATCCCTCCACCTGATTACCATTCAGGTTGATGCATTGATGAAGCACTGCAAACTTGGAATGGACTGAAAAGCACTGCTGTTACATAACGCACTGTGTATTTTTCACAGAAGTAAGAAAATAAAATGAGCTTTCTAAATATGTAAACTTAATTGAGTATAAAACCAGATTTTGATAATTATTCTCTTGTCTACGAGAGGGACATTTTTTCTGGGACACGCTGTACGTCACGATGGTGCTGCTATTACGACAAGATTGAGAACCATGTGATAACTTCTTCTTTTTTTCTTAGAGTGTAAAGGGCTGATGAGAAGGGAAGGACGGGGGAGAAACGCCGAGGTTATACGACCAACATAGGTGCTTTCAAGATACTTTACTATACTGTAAAACAATCTGATTTGACTAGATTACCGAATGACACGGCCTATACTCCATTCCAGCCACAATTAGCACAATCCTGGTCAAAATGGCTAGAAGCTTAGTCAACTCAACATAGAACCCTTACAAAACCAACACCATTCCACTCAATTTTCACAAAAATCTAGTCAAAATGTCTCGTTGGATTAGGGTTAATTAATTGTTTCCCTCTTCTCTTTGCTTGTTGCGAAAAACAAATCGAGTCGTATTTGACGGACAACGGTAGTATACTGTTCCAGTCAAAATTGACACGAATCTAGTCAAAACGACCAGAATTCGAGTAAATTATTTGACGAGATTACCATGTCACACGGGCACTGACTCCATTCTAGTCAAAATGACTAGAATTGTAGTAAAAATATGCTTATTTTGAGTAGAATTATAGTCATTTCATACTGACTAGAATCGTATCAATTTGACTAGAATAAAGTAAGTGCCCGTGTGGTCCAGTAATCTAGTCAAACAATTTACTCGAATTCTGGTCGTTTTGACCAGAATAAAGTAAGTGCCCGTGTGATTCAGAAATCTAGTCCAAATAATTTATTCGAATTCTGGTCGTTTTGACTAGACTCGTGTCAATTTTGACTAGTACAGTTCTAACTAGTCGGTCAAATATGACTCGATTTTGTTTTTAGCAACAAACAAGGAGGGAATCAATTATCCCTAATCCAGACGAGACGAGCATTGGATGGAAAAGATTACATGCTAAACCTGTATGACAAAATGAATATAGCTGGAGGGGGAACAATAGCAACAGTAAGTCCCTCGCAAACCTGAAACATCCATAAAACCTTATTAGGAAGAATTGTGTTATAAATCAATTATTCACTCGAAAGGCCAATGTCGGGGTAAAGAACCTTTTTACAAGCAGGTCGCATTTTCAGTATCCCAAACATGTATGCATTTTCTGACTAGTTTCCAGATAAAACATGCCACGGTCTTACAATGTTACACGCCGAAATGGCCATTGTTGGGGGTAAGAACTCTTTTAAAAGCACTTCACATTTTCAGGATCCCATGTATATTTTTCAGGAAAACTAATATTACACTCTTAAAAATTCCGGGTCAGTCTGACTCGGAGAAAGGATCCGTTGGGGGCACACCCGGAAAAGGGTCAGGTTACATTCCGGGTCAAGTTTGACCACAATCCAAGTCAGTTTGACTCATATTTTGGTCAACCTTTACCCGGAATTTGGTTAATTTGTGCCCCCAACGGATTCTTTTCCAAGTCAGTCTGACCCGGGATTTTTAAGAGTGATAAAACATGCCAAGGTCTTACAATGTTACACGCCGAAATGGCCATTGATGGAGGTAAGAACTCTTTCAAAAGCACTTCACAACTTCAGGATCCCATGTATATTTTTCAGGAAAACTAATATTAGTTTCCAGATAAAACATGTCAAGGGGGTGTTTCATAAAGTTGTTCGTAAGTTATGAACAACTTTACGAACGACTAGTGATACTTTCTTGGGTGCTAATCAGTTTCTCATGCATTTACATGTAGCACAAGAAGGTATCACAGTCGTGTGTAAAGTCGTTCGTAACTTACGAACAGCTTTCTGAAACACTCCCAGGTCTTACACGCCAAAAAGGCCATTGTTTGGGGTTAAGAGTTTCAAAAGCAATTCACATTTTCAGGATCCCATATACATGTAAATTTTCAGTATAACTGAATATTAGTTTCCAGATGAAACATTTTCGGGTTTTACCCTTCCTGTTCCTGATGACTCTTGCAAAAAGGGACAATTCCTCGGGTTTTTAAGAACCTTTCACTAGTAGTTTACAGTTTCAGTATCATATACATGTATACATTTTTTTTCAGTATCATTGAATATTATCTTTCAGATAATATATTACTTTGTCTGCCTATATCTGATAATACACGCCAAAAAGGCCGTTGTCGAATCTACGAACATTCTTCAAACGCAGTTCACACTTTCGGTCTCATATACATGTATTTTTCATTATAATTGAATATTATTTTCCTGAGAAAATTTTACCAACACTGCACGTGCCTGATGATATAATCCAAAAAGGTCATCCCTTGGGTTAAAAACCTTTATTCACGTGATTCACGTGCAAGTCACCTTTCGGTATTTCTTTCAGTATTTTTCAATATTATTTTGCGGATAAAATATTAGCTTGAATATCTGCATGTACTTCATCATACACGCCAAAAGGCCGTTGCTGGGGTAAAGAACCTTTTCACAAGCAGCTCACACTTTCAGTATCGTATCAAATAATTATATACATGGATATATTTTCAGTAATAATCAAATATAAGATTCCATATAAAATATAACCTTAACTACCTGTAACTGATGATGCACACCAAAAAAAGGAAGCACCGGGGAAAAATACGACACGACTATCAGTTCTAAATTCAATTTATAAATAAAAGGAAATTTATACTGCCATTACACAAGGCTATCGTGGTTTCAAGTGGTTTTCTATCCTATACAAACAATTCATTAGCAAAAAAGGGCGTGTTCTATGTGATGTTTCCACATTACTGAGAGAAATTGGAAAACATTTAATCAAAACAGCTAATTGTGAGGAAGGGAACAACCTCTGAAAGTGGCTGTTCTCAGTTTTTTTTTTTTTTTGGGGGGGGGGGGGGTTATCCACAAGTGTTTTTGGCTGTCCTCTGAAGGGTCTTCGAAATAATTAAAGGAAGATGTAGCCGGAAACAAACAGGAATACGTTGAGATAACAAAAATGATACTGTGAGTACTGTGGGAATTATGGTACATGGTGATAATGAAAGCCTAAATAAGGGGTACTGTGTGACACTTACTCTCAGCAAGGCCCTATCAATTAGTAAATTTCTGTTAATTTTTCGTCTGCGCTAAATTTCTCCATAAAAGAAGATCGCCGAAACAGCTACAAATAGAGGTGCATATTGATTCAAAACGTGCATTAATCAATAAGTCGCGATTAACCCGCGTCGGGCGGCATGCATCAGAAACGTCAGGTCAGCTCAAGGCCAGCGCACGTACGATCTGATTGGTCGGCGAGAACTGACAGTTACCCCCAAATCCTTCTTAACTTATTCCTTTTAGTTGCCGGCTACATCTTCCTTTAAAGGTTCTCTAATCGTCATTCCTTTGACAAAGAAAATCAAAAGACAAATCACTCAAACGAAAGTCATATGAGTTTTTGAAACATGTTAAGCATGTGGTACGTTTCAGGCCAAATTTGGAGAAGATGCGTCATGATGTAGCATTGATGATAAACACAAAATGCAAATTTATGAGAAATTATACTTTTGTCACGAGCAGACGAGCTTACATTTTTACCAAAGTTATTTAAAACCTATAAATGTGGAATCGGTGGACTTCTTGGACATCTTGCAAAACAACCTGACAATTGGTGTGACCTTTATTTAAAGGTAAAAGACAATATACAGGATTGGGAGCAGTTCAAAACTTGGGGGGGGGGAACTATTTTAGAGTCAAGCTACTTTGCAAGAATTCTACTGTGAAAATATTGTAGTCAATGTTGACTCACATTAAAGTAACTTCCATCAGTGTGCCTTGTGACAGACAAATTTGTTGTTGAGCTTCTTATGGGATTAATTTCTCTCGTGGAACGAGAGTAATAAAGTGCTTACAAGAACATGCATGATTCTTAAATGAACAAATTCGAGACAAATCCTTCCAGCCAGGAGATATTTTATTAACATTGATGTGGTACAGTATATAAGGCCCTATACACACTGAGGAAAGTAGGTTTAACTTTGCACCTTTAAGGGTGCAGACCATTATCACAATGGGAGCACTTTTAAAGGTGCAACTTTGCACTTTTCAGAAAATTGCAAAGTTGTACCTTTCTGAAAAGTGCCAAGTTGCACCTGAAAGGTGCAGGAGTGCACCATTAAAAACAAAATTCTTTGGTATGACCCGGCCTAGGCTCGAACCTGCGACCATACGGAAGTGAGGCAGACGTTCTACCCACTTGGCCACCACGCCAGCCGTGAAGGTATTTATTTTCACCTGATTATATTGTGTTAAAGGTCATTATTTTCATCCTATAAGGTGCAAACTCGCACCTATACGCGTTTTCGTAAAATTTCATGTATATCTTTTATACAAAGGTTGTTCTTTACAACCTGAATGCTTGTGAGGCTTGTCCATCATTACAACAAGTAAAGCATGCAAGTTGCAGTTTCAGTATTGAAACTGTATTCATAGAAACAGATGAAAGAAATACCTTTTTACCAGGCTTCGGAGGAGAAAACATGCATGAATTTGAATACATTATGAAAGTGGTCTATTTGAAGCAAAAAGTGCACCTAAAGGTGCAAACTTGGACACGCCCATGTAGTTGGGTGAGCGCACAGCCACGAGATGTGCAAAATACCGCGGCGGAAATGAATCTGCACCTTTCCCCGCAAAGTTGCACCATGTATGCACCTTTATTTTCTGTGTGTAAGTTTAGGAAAAATGCTATATCGGACTCACGACGTCTTTAAATTGGCAATTTACTTGGCTATTCATATGAAAGAAGTACATTTGTTTGCTTTTT
>JZLH01S0600961.1:7126-19302 GCA_001188425.1 Eucidaris tribuloides
ATATATAAGGAATGTTTCGGTTAAAACGTTCGGATGGGGCAGAAAGTCAAATTTTCTTTTAGTACAAAATTGACCAATGCTACAATTTTGCAAGCGAAAAAATGAAAATTGTCTATGTTCTTATGAAGTAATTGCCTTGCTTCTTAAACCTATTCTTGCACTACTTTTTTGGATTTTCAAAGGCTTCAAATTAATATAAGGGGCAAAACGATTTGTTCCCCTCACAATGTATATATAATAGGTAGCTAAAAAATTAAGATTTGTCAAGAATTTGTCAAGTTTGTGGTTATTTAATAACAACATTACACCAGAATTAATTGGCAATAAGTGTATTTGCGAGCTATCATTAATGAACATTTTGATGAAGAGAGGTTTGAAAAGATATTCAATATTCAGTTTTAAGGAATTTATGCTTATTTAAAAGTTAGTGGTTCAGATTTTTGACTCAAAGAAATCCAGTTCCCATGTACAAATGGAAACTGTACAGAAGCCAATTTGAATCATATTATATCCGTATATAGACCAAAAAATTCCACACCATAGAACATAGCACATAACAGACATGTATGTTATTATTCAAATCTAGGTAATTATTATCTGCGATTTCACAAGCCACGTCCTATCATAGAAATCGCAAGGGCGTGACAGCACTAGGTGACCTATTGCTGTTCTGTTAGGCAGTGGGTGCAATGAGATTCCACCTTGCATTTAAAGGACTACCTCATGGAAAACTGGATGTGGATGAAAAAACCGTAAAAAAGATGCCAAATGCATGCAGCTTATCTTTTAGGATCAATTTGTAGCAATTTGAAATGATAAGTGTCTAAAGTATGTTATGGTTTCTCATTCTACAGATGCACGTAAAATCCTCTCAGTACGTCAGTCGATTCGGTCGGTTGAGCAAAATCCAGTCCAAATTAACTTCCAAATGGTACGTTTGTCGAAATTGTAAAATGTGTCAAAAAGACCAAAATAATGAACTCATTTTGTCGAAGTGCCATTATATAGAATAGTATCAAAGAGATAATTATATAATAATTACTCTACTACTATCTACTACTACTCTACTACTACTTACTACTACTACTACAACAACTACTACTACTACTACTAACTGCTATCTACTACTATACTAACTACTACTACTACTTACTACTACTACTATTAGTATAATAATACTACTAATAATAATATGAACTATTGATCCTAATATCACGTTAATATCTAAAAGAAATAGTATATGCTAAATAATGATAAACGTTTATCGCAAAATATTCTTGACTTAATATAAGCAACATATAACATAGGGCTCCTATGCTAATTAGCTGAATATGCTAATTAGGCTGATTTTGGCGGGAAGGCCAACGATAAGACCCGGCAGCAATGCATTTTTGTGATGTCCACGGTCAATGCCAACTTCCTGTGAGGTCAGTTGCTTGTCCCCTTTTCGGTTCAATAAACCTCCTGGGCCCCCGGCCTAATTAGAGAGTTGGGCTGTTCTTTCAGCCCAGAGAAACACAAACAGTTTCTTCTGCTGTACTCTTTGTGCTGTTTACGCTGCTCCTTTGCAATTTGTAGTTTCCTGTTGAGTTCTTTGATTTGTTTCATGAGACTGCTTATTTCGTTCTTTTGCTGATCCATATCCACGCTGATAAAGTTGTAAACTTGTTGGGTGACTTTGTCAAGTACGGCGTTCTTCACTGTTGCAACCAACGCCACCATGACGGGGTTTGACAAAAGGGCCTCCTTTATTCGATATTCAATTGCGAGTTCAAGGCTATTGTCTGTCTCGTTCATCATCGCTGACGCTGTGTAACCGTCGGTTCCACTCAACTGACCAGCTGGTTCGCTCGGCCAGTTGTTTCCATGTTTTGTGCCTCCAGATCTATGCAATCGCTTGGCCCAGCTTTTCTCCTGATTGTTCTTATTTCTCTCAGGCATTTTTATGCCTCCGCAACGAAGTTGCCGGAGGCATCATGTTTTCGGGTTGTCCGTCCGTGCGTCCATGTCCCCTTCCGTCCTTCCGTCCGTCCGTTACCGGTTCTCGTTACCGTGATAACTTAAGAACCCCCGATCGGATTTTGATGTAACTAGGACCAAGTATGTACTATGAGGCACCAATGAACTGATTAGATTTTGGAGCTGAAAGGTCAAAGGTCAAAGGTCACCGGGCCTAAACTATGTCTGATTTGGGTTCGTTACCGCAATAACTTGAGAATGGCTTGTCAGATTTTCTTGTAACTTGGGTGAAGTATGCATTATGAGGTACCAATGAACTGATTAAATTCTAGAGCTATAAGGTCAAAGGTCAATGGGCCTAAAATATGTCTGATTTGGGCTCGTTACCGCAATTACTTGAAAATGGCTGGTCGGGTTTTGATGTAACTTGGGTGAAGTATGTATTATAAGGCAACAATGAACTGATTAGATTTTGGAGTTGAAAGGTCAAAGGTCACCAGGCCTTAAATATGTCTGATTTGGGCTCATTACTGTAATAACTTATGTATGGCTGGTCCGATTTTGATGTAACTTGGGAGAAGTATCTTATATAAGGCACCAATTTACTGATTCGATTTTGGAGTTGAAAGATCAGAGCTCAAAGGTCACAAGGCCTCATGTCTGAATTGAGCTCATTGTCGTGATAATTTAAGAAAGTTCTGCTTATTGGATTTTACCGTAACTTGGTCAAAGGTCACATGGGCTTATTCATCTCATTGGTCTTGCTACCATGGTAACTTGAAGCTTTTCAAATTACATCAATTGGATGGGAGTGCGGACTGCGGAGGCATACCCATCGACTGCGCGCAATCGAACTTCTCTAGTTGTAGTTATTTTTTTCCATTTTCAGGAAAAAGAACTGTCAAAAGTTGTGTTGATGACCTCAGAAGACAGAGACATGATGAACAATGAGACACAAATCCAAGAATAAAAATTTATTGTTAGAAGAAAATTTAGAAATGTAAGAGCACAAAGCAGTATAGTGTGTGCTCGCATTGCATTCACTCCCAGAAAACAACAAAATTCAAGAATCTATGGATTCTTATGTACACAGAGAACATTTTCACATATTTCAAAATGATCTTGAAGGAAAAAAAAACTTACAAACTAAATCACCTGTCCCCCTGCTTCAAATAACAATTAAAAAACAAGAAAATAAGAAACGCAAGGAAAAAAAATCAGAAAACAAACTATAAAAAAAAATGACAAAGAAATGAAAGAAAGAAAGGATGAAAGACAAATAAAGGATAATAAGGAAGGAAAGAACGACTGTTCATTGGTTTGTTAGCCTTGACCATCTTATCTACCAGACTCCCCCAACTGGGTGGTTTTCCAGCCTAACATTGTCATTGATGCCAAGCTAGGGTGTCTGTGGCACATCAGCCTGAAGTTGGATGCCTTGGTACCAATGATTCCAGACAAGGTAGATATCCATCATCATCTTCATCATCATCAGTCCAATTTATATCCAAGTTTCTCTCTGATAATGGGCGGCCGTGATTTGGCAAAACAACGTATCTCTGTTTCGGTACTTCTGAGACATCGTCATTTTAGATTTTACAGCTGCAAAGTACTAAAATTGTTCCTGTTTCTCTCCAGTTGAATAATTTTCCAAAATACGTTTTCTCAATGTAACTTATCTTCTACTATCTAGTGTAAAATTAAATCATCAAAAGATTTTTTGTCAAAAATATAAAAGATTTTTGAAGATACGTTGTTTTGCCAGAACACTGAAACCTGGCATCATGTGCGTGATTTGACAAAACAACGTATCTTCTCATGCACATATGTTGTGATATGGCAAAATAACGTATGTCGTTGTGCAGCGAGTAGTCTCTCTGCGCATCATTCTGCGCAGCGGATGTGATTTGGCAAAACGACCCATCTTCAGAATTCTGTGCAGCAGTGATATGGCAAAACAACGTATGTCGTTGTGCGAGTAGACTGTTCCAACTGAGTACGTGCCTAGATAGCGTGAATTTTGGTCCTTTGGACTGTGATCAATGTAGTGATCACAGTCTGTTGTGCGGCACAGACGACCGGCAGTTACGTTGTTCTGCCATGACACACAACGAAGATACGTTATTCTGCCAGAAAAACTGGAAGCTCAAATGAGAGGCTGTTAACGCGGCAGAACAACGTAAGTCTATGTGTGAAGCAAATGTTTTGGCAAAACAAGGAAGTCAAATTTCGTTGTTTTGCCAAATTATTTGGAACAATTTTTGAAAATTGCTGAAATTTCGATGCAATTTTCTTAAAATTGAAATCATTTTGAGAACTGAAATTTTGACAGATGTTAAAGAATGGTTTAATGTATCCAACAAGCTCAAAACCTGAAAAACCTCAAAATTTGAGATACATTGTTTTGCCAAATCACGGCCGTGGGGGTGGCTGGCTTTACTTCACTCTTGTGGCAATTACTCTCACACCGTCTCACCATCTCGCTTGATTCAGGTCATCCTACTTTCTCAAACCACCCATCTCTCCCCCCTCTACCTGAGTGGAGTTAGGAGGGGGGGGGGGTAACAAGGTGAAGGGTAAGGTGGAGGGGTGTGGACCCAATTTGCTTATGGAAAAAGCATACAACCTCATAAGACAAAAAAATAACAAAAACTTGAAAACAAAAAAATCTTTGATTTGCCAAAAGAGAGTAAATGTTGATGAATAATGTGTGTACAGTTTAATGGAAGCAGGATGATTCAAAACAATATCCATTTTGTGACAGAAAATGTTTCTTGGGGGATAGGCCAAAAAAAGATATTGGCAACAGTTTGTGGGGTGGACAGTGGGGTAGTGTTTGGCACACACCCCACCCATATATTCTTGTGATGACCCTGCACTCATGCCGTGTAATCTGAAAGTTGAGGTATCTAAAACCCATCAAAGTCGAATGCAAAACAACATGCATCAAGGTAAGTGTGATGACCCAAATTTTCCTTGAATGAAGAATTCATGGTAGTCACTAGTAGTGTGAAGTTTTGCAGGGTACTCCCATTTCAAATTTCTGAAGATAGATATATATCAATGAATGAAAGGTTTGCCAAGAAAAAGAGCATTTGATCTGATTTATAATGAATTTGATGATACACATATTAACAGACAACCTGCTTGACATGAAAGATCATATAGTTTTAGATATCTTTGAAATTTAAGCTAATTGGATGTCATGCTTCTATTGCAGTGTCGCCTGGTTGACTTCCTTTTATTACGAAGAGACAGCAAGAAAGTCATACTGAAAGTTCTTCAAAGAGGTAAGATTTCTGTGAAAAATAATTTATCTGAATAACCAATTTTATCTAACTATTATTGATCAATCATTCAGTCAATCAATCATTCATTCAATCAGTGATGATGACAGTGTGAAATCGGGGAGTGGGAGGATGTCATTTCCTTTTTGTAAGTTTGACTTGTGTCTTACAGAAGAGTTGTAGCATAAACAACCAGCAGTAAATGCGCTATATTTGTCCTCAGAATTTGTGTGGAAAACTCTTACCAGCACCAAATTATTCAGTTGACTTGTCCCACATTTAGCTTTTGATCTACATTACCTTTTAATCTTTTTTTTGTGTGTGTGTGTGTGTGTGTTGTTTTTCAGCACTAGTACCAGGGCAGCACTGCAATCTTGCAACCATCGCTAAGATATTCAACAAACTCAATGACGTTTACAGAACAGAACATGCAATGCAGGTAATGTTGTAAAGTTATTTGTACTTTTTGTATGATATTAAGAAATTTGCAGCATTTCCTTCAAACTGCCAGGAAAAAAAATACAAACAAAACCACAGGATTTGGTAGTTTTATTTTTTGGTTCATCAGCCTCTTCTGAGTGTTCCTTGATGTCTTATCACAGATAGTTTTTCATTTGGAAAATTTGTTTCAAGATATATAAATAATAGTTTGGTTCTTGATACTGAATAAACACTAAACTAAGTGCTTTGATGAGACACTTTGAAAAAAAAAACAACTTTCAGTGGCAGACTGGGGTGGAGATTGAATCCACGACCTGATTACTAGACATGCGTCATTACCACTTGACAACCGAGGAAGCCTTATAGCCAGAGTGATAATTCTAGGCTCTAATTCGCAAAAATGTTTTGTTGGAATTGTTTGAATAATTTTTTTTTGGCGCGCACGCGTCGGCCAAGATTAATAAATAATAGTTTGGCTCTTGACGCTGGATAAACACTAAACTAAGTGCTTTTATGAGCCACTGTGAAAAAAAAAAAACATTTTCAAGATGTCTATTGTACACGGAAACATTGTCAATATGCCAATTACTACGTATAAACATGCATACAATACATGGTCCTGTCACATGTACATGCACATGCTTTCAAAGGTGACGTCAGTGTTTTTGCCACTTTTCAACAGTACGCCACTGCATGCCCTGCTCAAGGTTGAATGTTGCGTGGTTGGTAAATTTTAATCTGACTTCTACTGAGTAGTAATTTTAAAGGGCAGTGACATGATTGGAAGAAATGAGAAAATGCCACTAGAACCAAACTGGGTAAAATATATACAGTAAACTTCGCGTAAGTCGAATCACTGGGGGACCACACAAATCACGTCCACTTATACGATATTCAAGTTACAGTTTGTATACAATTCTATGTTAGAGATGAAGGAAACATGTATAGGGAAATGGAGGCTGTCAAAACTGTACCAGGGCAATTCCGTGAATTATTGGACAAATCACAAATTATATTAATTGCTCTATCTCGAATCATATTACATTTTAATGGTTTGAATGGGTATGAATCATGAAGAAACAATGGGGGACATCATTTCTACTCTAAATTTTATGTCTTCAACAGCACCCTCTAGGAGAATCAGAACCATACATGAAATACCACATGTGGAACTAGTGTGACTAAATCTCAATATTATGAAAAACTATCACCTATTCTGCAGTTTTTTCGATGCCAATAGCCTCTTCTCATTGTTTTGAAAGTAATAAAGCCCCACATATGTATACTAAATCTGAAAAAGACATGAATAAACGCAAATTTGTGTGGATGGACAAAATGTAATTGTAACGTAACTAACCATGTTTTTGATGTTGTAGTTAAAAATGAAAAGATTTTTGTCAATAAGTTATATATCAAATGACTTATCAAGACACCAGAAATAGCATGAATACCACAGTTTGTTTCAGTTGAAAACAGGTTGAGGAAACTTTGAGGACAAAGACTTGTCATTTTTTTTTCATGTCCTCTTTATGTAACGTAACTAACCATAGTTAAAGTTGTTGTTATTACCCACTGAAACATGTCTCATGATTTTGCTTGATGTTGTGAAGTAGGTGCCAGTCTAGAGAACTGACAGTACCAAAACAGAAAAATGATATCAAAGCATATTCATGTAAGAGCCAAATGTTGAGTGAAGTTTGGCATAAACGTAACTAATCATGGAATTGCCCACCAATGTATGGGATAAATGAGAAAGGCAGAGAGGGAATGGGAAGTTTATGACATCTTTACGGTCATGCTGACAGGCAGAGATCAAAAGGTCAACCCATTAAGACCATCAAGAATGACAGTTATGGCCACTTCGACCTAGGCGAATGATTTAACACATGTTTGCTCCTTTTGGGACTTGAAAATATGTTCGAGATAGGCGAAATTCGATTAAAAAAATTGGCTTACAAAAAAACTTCCCATTGAAGAAGCACAGAGCAAATTGGGACTGTCAAAAATATTCCACATAGGTGATGAATCAACGTGTGCGACATCGAGTCATGCGGAGTCATCTGTACTAAAGATACAACTGGCTGGAAGGATTTACCTTGAATTTGTTTATTTAAGCCAAATCAAGCATGAACATACTAGCCTTTTCTTTTTCTTGAGCCCTGATAGAATTAGTTGCCAGGCATAGAGAGCTAAACAATAGATTTGTCTGTCACAAGTCATACTGATGGAAGTTATTATACAACGAGTCAACTTTTGACCACAAAATTTTCACAGTAGAATCCTTGCACCGTTTACTTGATTTCAGAATAGTTTCATCCCAAGTTGAGGACCACCCCCAATCATGACATTTAGATTTAAGTGTACCCTTGAACTGGATGTCTCATTTGTTGCATTTGTAAAGATTCACTTCAATTCATTTTAAGTCAATATTAAATTAATATCTCCCTCTTTTTGTCAAATCTCCTCCTTTTTCATCTCCCCAGGGAGAAGAGGCCACATCGCCCAAGAACCAATCTTCCAAGGTACCTGCCAAGTCAAGGGTCGTCATTGACCAATCAGACATGTACACTCACGTTCTCACTCCTGTAGCTGAGAGAAAAGTAAGATATCAAAACCAAAATTTATTTTCATGTTCCTGCACATACTTCGAATTTTACTGATGTATATGTGTGTTTGTCCATATTTGCATTCATAAACATTTTTATTATGTGCATGAAAATTGATGAAGTAATCTACTTGCAGACAGATATAGTTTAATTGATAGATCTAAGCAATATTTGTTATGTACATGATAGATGATATTAGTATGTGACACATCACCACAATACCTTGATAAAGTTGCACAACTCAAATGTAAAGAAAGTGCCAATTATCCTAATTATGATTATAAGGTATGAAAGTGAGTGGTCCTCAAAAATCAAAAGTTTTATGACCTTCGTACCCTGCAAAAGTGTGAATATTTATATTTTTTCACCAAATTGTTTTTCTAATTCTGTATTTCTGTTTCATAAGATGTGCACTTTATTAGGGTATCATGGTGACAGATCACATAATTTACAGACAATTAGATAGATGGGTAGATAGATAGATTGATAGATAGATGAATAGATAGAAAGATACACAGATGGACAGATGCCTAGCTACTTAGTTGGTGGATGGATGGATGGATGGATGAGTGGATATACACATAGATTATTTACACTGTAACTTCAAGGATAACAGTAATCATCTCATTTAGGTTTTGCTTCATCCCCTAAAAAAATTGTATTGTATAATGCTGTTCATTAATGCCAGGAGAAATAAATATTATCCAATATTACAAGAACATTGCTGATATCAATGTGATGTAATTCTTCTATTCTATACCACTCTGTTCTGTAGGATGCCCATCACAAGTTTCTTGTAGCTGTACTGGTGGAGTACATTCGATCTCTCAACCAGTATCAACTCCCTGTCCAGGTGAGTCTTGTTATTGGTGGTAATAGTGGTGTTGATGATTATGATGATGGTGATGACGATGATGATGACGATGATGATGATGATGATGATGATGATGATGATGATGATGATGATGATGATGATGATGATGATGATGGTGGTGATGGTGATGGTGATGATGCTGCTGATGATGATGTTGATGACAGTGATGATGATGATGGTGATGGTAGTGATGATGATGATGATTGGTGATGATGGACAACCTCGTTGCATTTCTAAAAACATACATTATACAAATGCAGTGAGACACCATCATCATCACTATCCTCCTCCTCCTCATCATCATTATAGTTCTTTTACTCTTCCCACAGCATTTCTTGTACGAGTTGGTCATCAACACTTTAGTCCATCACAACTGCTTCTACCAGCTTCATCAGTTTCTACAGTACCACGTCCTCAGTGATTCCAAGCCGATAGCGTGTCTCCTCCTTTCTTTAGAAAGCTGCTACCCTCCTGCATATCAACTCGCACTAGACATGCTCAAGGTATTGCATATCATGAAGTAACTGAGTATCTTCTTGATGATACCCCCAAACTAGGCCACATCATTTGATAATCAATATTTCAAAAAGCACAGATATATACATAGTGGTGGAGTCATATCAAGCTCAAAAAGGCTTTTTACAAATGACCCCTTTAACAATTGAAATAAGTTCCACTGTTAACATATTTGTGATGATATTCTTGACATTGAAAAGGAGAAAATATTGTTCTACAGTGCACTCTCGTTATAAAGAACACTGATATAACAAAATTTCATTATAAAGAAGTAAAATCTCTGGTCCCATAACTTGGATTTCCTTTGTATTTTATTGTTTTTGCAACCCTGATATAAAGAAATTCCTTATAAAGAATAAATATCATGGGTCCCAAGGACTTCTTTATAACGAGAGTGAAAATTTTCCAATATTTGAAAATGTATACAGTAAAGTTTGTGTAAGTCGAATCACTGGGGACCACACAAATCACCTCGACTTGACGAAAGTCGAGTTACAGTTTTGTATACAATTCTATGTTAGAGATGAAGAAACATGTATAGGGAAATGGAGGCTGTCATGACTGTACTAAATATAGCGGGAAAATGTGAAAGGTAGAGAGGGAATGGGAAATTTATGATATCTTTACGGTCATGATGACAGGCAGAGATCAAAAGGTCAACCCATTAAGACCATCAAGAATGATAGTTGTGGCCACATTGATCTAGGCGAATGATTTAACATATGTTTGCTCCCTTTGGGACTTGAAAATATGTTCGAGATAGGCGAAATTCGATTTAAAAAATCGACTTAAAAGAAAAACTTCCCATTGAAAAAACACAGAGCAAATTGGGACTGTCAAAAATATTCGACATAGGTGATAAATCGACTTGTGCGATGTCGAGTTATGCAGAGTCATCTGTATTTATAAAATATCGGCCGTATTAGTCTAACTTATAATAGGCAATACTTTCCAGACAGTAAAACAATCTAAACATCACGAAAATAACTATTAAAAATTATTTAGAAAGGGTATACTACTGGGCTGTTCAGCCCAATGGGGTAAGGGGTTGCACCATATTTGTTCTCACATTCCTTCAAAACTGATATATTGAGTTTTCATGATATAAGTTGTCTAATCCTTCGTGCATCATAACATAATGTGCTGCACATGGGGTTCTTCACACAACACAGAGTTAAAATATATCCACCTAAATTTTAGTGGTAAGCTTGTACATAGACAACTACCCCCACCCTTCTCACCCCATTGGTCCCAGGTAAATGTCTGTGGGGTGGGGGAATTGACCTCTTATCCTGGTGGCAGTTTTATGGGGGGGGGGGAATAACCATCTGTGGAATAATTGTTCACAGTGAGGAAGGGTTGTTGAAGGGAGGTAGTGGTCCTCGAATTGAGTAGACAACAGTGAATTAGTTTATTTTTAACTGGGGAAACGATTTGATTTCACTAAAACACGCATTTTCCAAAGACCCCAATGCGAGTTAACTCATACTTAGTCTCCAACAGATTGATTTTAAAAAAGGTCCAAATTCATACACGTCATCCTTTCTATCCAGTGTGATGATTACTAGTATATCTGCTTTTGTGATTCCATTTCAGAGACTAACCACAGCTAATGAAGAAATCATTGAAGTCCTCCTATCCAAGAATCAGCTACTAGCGGCCCTCCGGTTCCTGAGGAGCGTGGGTGGGTCAGAGAGCGCCTCTGCCCGGAAGTTCCTGGATGCTGCAGTTAATGCCGATGACGACATGTTGTTCTTCACCATCTTCAAGTTTTTTGAGCAGAGGAATCTGAGATTAAGGGGAAATCCCATGTTTGTACCAGGTGAGGGGTTTATTGGTGTTTTATTAACATCCATTTAAAGGGCAGTGACATGATTGGGAGAATTAAGAAGTGCCCCTCCAAATTTAACTGGTTGAGAGATATACAATGGACACACCAGCTGGCGTGTATCTCATAGGAAGGATTTGTCTTTAATTTGTTTACCTACGGAAAATCAAGCATGAACATACCAGTATCTTAATCTTATTTTTCTCATGCCCCGATAGAGATAAATCTCATAGAACCCTATACAACAAATTTGCCTGCCATAAGTACTTAGTTCTTTTAGATTAAGTCAATGTTTTTCCACAAGATTTTCAAAGCAGAATCTTTGCATAGTTTACTTGATTCTAGAATAGTTTTAGTTGAAAACTTGCCCCACTCATGCTATTTACCTTGAATCTACCACCTATTTTGTGTGATCTTCTTGCACTTTGAAGACAATAACATGTAAATTCTTCTTGTTATATCCTGAGGTATTTGGGCATGATAAGAATCTTCCCAAGTCCTAATTATTCTGATATTTAAAAGAAATGCATAAACTTTAAAGTTTATATGTGATTTCAGCAATTTTTTTGCATCTACCTGTTTGATGGTTTGCACATCAAGACATGTGTGTTCTAGCAGAGGCGTTGATCCTGTGGGGGCAGTCCCCCTACCAATGAAAATATTGC
>JZLH01S0600964.1:19368-31918 GCA_001188425.1 Eucidaris tribuloides
TTTTTTCTCCTAAAATTAAAATCGTGATTCTACGGTTAAAATGGAGTGTTTTCCATATAAAAAACGCGGGGTTAGCAAAGGGGTAAGGGGTTGTTTGCAACCAAAAACCCCTGCATCGTGTATGCATCCAGATCATGTCTAGACAGTGCGGTGGGCCATACAGCGGTGAAGGGGGTGTGGAGCAAAAGGATGCCTCGATCCCAATATTTCCCAAAATCAGAAAAATCAGGGGGGGTTTGCCAGTGTAATTTTGTGAAATTTAGTGGGGGGGGCTTACATTGTTTACCCACCCCACAGATTTTTACCCTGGACACTGCCGCTTGCGTTGTAACACTGTAGATCTAGAGAAACATTTACAAGG
Organism: Eucidaris tribuloides; assembly: GCA_001188425.1. Taxonomy (NCBI): domain Eukaryota; kingdom Metazoa; phylum Echinodermata; class Echinoidea; order Cidaroida; family Cidaridae; genus Eucidaris; species Eucidaris tribuloides. The sequence continues at coordinate 19,730 of JZLH01S0600964.1, forward strand.
GTAAACACATCTCATCTAAAATATACATATAAGTATAAAAATGCTGTTGTTGGAAAGTGTCACACCACTTAAAATGAGGGTAATATCCAATACACATAAGAACCCCCCCACTATAGGCTGGTATACTCTTAATACGAGCTGTCTTAGCGCGCAATTTTGTGAAAATTGTACTGCCTGGGTGAAACATCCTCCGACATCTTACTGATACTATAGATATAATAGTCTATACCCAAGAGAAATTTCCTGAGATTCAAAGTCATCAGACGAAAAAAGTATTTATTTTTCTCTGCACCTTGCAATAACCTGCTTATTCTTGTTTGAACCTGCCCATGAGCTTGTATCCACTTGTCTTGTATCCATATCATCTTCGTTGTGATATCATTTTCATTCATAGAATAAAATAAATGACTGATTCTCAATATAAGGTCATTTATTTTATAAATTTTTTTTTTTTTCCATACGGTCACAATGCTTAAAATCTGTTTAAAAATCATGATCGAAGCTGATTGTTACTAGAAAAAAAGAGTGTGGAAGTATTCGGTATCATAATTATGCGCACAAAGCACGGTCATTTTTTACCACAATTTTTTTTTTTTTACTCAGATGCGACATCGAAATGCGCATCGGATGGACGGGAGGTAAGAATCGAGTATCAGTATTTGCTGTAATTTCTGGCAACTTTATGAAACGATCTAATAGCTTCAATTCTGAACTCTTTTCGTGCGTAGATTGAAAATCCATTGGATTGATAACATCCTCTTTCATTTATTAATTTGCATACACACCGTATAGTTTGACTAGTTATTGTGGAGTGCTCTGGATCAAAGATATAAGGTATTACCTGTTAATATATTGTAAGAGCTCTTTACATACATTTAATTTCATTGGTTATAGCACGAAAATATTTACTTTTCACTGCGCGCGAAGACCTCTGAAATTTTGTAAGACTTTGCAACATTCCGAACGAGGGGCGAAAAATGTCATGCATAACTTTCAAGAACTACTTTATGTAATTTCAAGTACCTTTCAGGGTGTCATTCCAATAAGAAATAGTTATACTTTTGAAAAAGATATAGATGATAGATAGATATGTACAAAATATATTGGAATCATGAAAGAAAGTCGCGTAATTTGTTAATTCTTAATCTTGTTGATATTTACACTCGGATATATATATTACGGAATGCGTAGCGAGATAAAACGATGATTCCTATAAAAGGCACTATTATAACATTGTGCGCGAAGTAAGGACCAGTTTTATAAAATGTCAAACTTGGTTTTGCAATCTGAAAATATCTAGCAGTGTTAATGTTTAAATTAAACGACACGAGAACAAAAACTCAGCAGCTTATTTCTTTACACTTGCTAAAATATATACATATTAAAATTGGCACTGTGAGTTACTTCGAGCCGCATGAAATCTGCAACACACGCAGTCTATGGACGGGAACATATGAATTGCGTTCTCTCGAACGATTTTTACTCTTTTTTTTTAAGCTGTTAATTTTTCCAGGCGCGTCAGTATTTTAGACGCTTATAAAGGCACAAAAGTAGCATATTTAATGAAATATCGTTATTACATGCACCTAATACTGTCCCATGACAAAAGGGGGTAAGACATTTTGGTGTTTTGGAGACTGTCTTGAGAAAATGTATTTTTTTCAACACGATAAAAGCTCTATCACGAGGTGCCTTTTTAAAAGCGGATTATGAATAGAAGGGACACTTCTAAATTGATACTCTTTTTTGTTCTGCATGTTTAACATGATGCTACTAGACCTTAACTACTATATATGAAACTATTTTGAAGAGAAAAATGTCGCAGTTTGCCCTATTTGTCCATAGAGGGGGCAGTATAAACATATATGTCCACTTCTTCCATTCCATAGATTTCATATGAAATACTGTAATATATTCCATGTTTGACACGAAATATTACACAACCAAACACTATATTTTTCGCAGAGTCGGTGGCTGTGTATTCCTACCCCAGGTACATTTTTCTTTCTCCGTTTCGTGTCGTCATGACCACTTTCGCGATGAATTCTGACTCCGGTTCGTTGCGCTCTGCAGAAACAAGGCGTGTTAAGTTACACCATTGTGTCCTGTTTGATCTAATTTTAGAATATCACATGTAGTGTGGATTAACACCTCATTGATGTCCGAAGATGATACTTTGAGTGATGTGAAATAATCGTTTTGGTGTTTTTAATATACCAATGTGTAAGGCATTGTCGAGGGATCACTCAACATAGAGAGGATGTCAAACTAATTATGAAACAGGCCATATTCATAAACTGGACTTGGTTAGCAGATGAGTGTACACATTGTAGGGGGAGGAAAACATATGTTGTATTTTTTTAACATGGTTTCATTGGTTGTTTCGTTACTTTGCCTATGGGTGTATATTCATATTAGTGCATCCTTTCTAAATTTTAGGTCAAGAGGGCTTTTCATTCCTGTCGCTGCAATGCGCCTGTTACATTAACAACACATTAGCGTATCTCCAATTGGTCAACACACGGGGGTTAAATATAAACACTTCGTTTTACAGTTGTCACTTGTATTTACACAGTTCACTTGACAGCCGTCAGATGTCAGCACCCAAAATATACTGATACGGGAAATGAACTCGAAAATTGATTTGGATCGGAACATTGGTGACTCGAATTTTAAGATGTTGCCACTCGGATAAGTGTCGATACCAGCTGGCGATTTCTTCGGAGTTACATTTGACATTTAATAGAGCTTGAATTGGCACTGAAAATATAGAGAGTGTATATGTCGAGGAGGGCCGCATGAGTTAATGCTTGACGCAGTGGACCAGATCGGGCCGTTGATGCTTCCTTAAGTCTATGGCGTTAAGGCCCATTTTGGCTTATCATGGAACTTAATGTTCCTTTTAGGCTCTCACCTTGACATATGTAAGATATAATCGGATTGGAACGTTTATTTAAAGGAGGGGCGGTTTTTTCCCAAACATTTTACATGAGGAGGGGTGCTAGTTAGTGCTAATACAATGATGCGTTATGGTAAAGGGTTTCATAAAAATTTTTGGAGCGCATAAAATTTTCGGATGATTTGTCCCGTTGTCTCGCTTTACTAATTCGCCTCGCTGTTGCCATCATTCTAAACTGCAGTAAACTCAAGTAGTTTGCTACGGTCATCGGCCTTTCACACGACGTAAAAAGGCGTGATTTGGAGAGTTCAAACATGATCGAAAACATACAACGTAGACGAAAATAATATCATACCAATCCAAGTTGATCATACCTATAAAACAAACAAACTAACCAAAAACAATTCAAGGTTCATGTGTCATCACATTTGGTAGATATTCTTATCCCGATTTCCACGTCATGACTTTCGTGACGTCAACTGTATAAACATGCGCTTAATATTTTTTCCTCCACGTTAGTTCTAGTTTGGCGGGGCGCTGCGACGTTCGTCTGGACTATCTCAGGGATGCGACGAAAAGACCTGTATATTTTATTTTCTTCTTCTCTCATTTTTTTTTTTCATTTCGGTTCTTCGCACATGATTACAGTGAAAAGTCATTCAAGGATTCGCATTTACTGGGACGCATCTCTGATTCTGCTTTCGTTGGGCCGTAGCGCTATTACCGAAACAGTAATCGTCTTCTTTTGCCCTTCTTTTTCTATATCATCATTTCATCATATTTTTCTTATTCTTATACTTTCTCTTCTTCCTTCCTTTGTATCATCAATTGTTCTTTCTCCTTGTTCTCCTCACTTTGTCTTCTCTTTAACTTGTTTTTTTTCTTCCATTTATTTTCTCTTTACTTCTTCTCATTTTACTCTTCTCCTCCTTTTACTTTTCTCTCTTTTACTTCTTCTCCTTTACTTCTTCTCCTCACTTCACTATTTTCTCCTCATTATACTTTTACTCCCTTTATTCTTCTTCTCCGTTTATTCTACTCTTTACTTCTTCTCCTCTTTACTCTCATTCTCCTTTATTCTCCTTCTCTCACTTCTCCTTCTCCTTCTCATTTTTCTTCTCCTTCTCCTTCACCGTCTCCTTACTTTCTCTTCACAGTTCCTTCACCTTCTCCTCTCCACTTCTCCCCCTTCTTCTCGATCTTTGTATTCCTTTTCTCTACCTTCTTCTTGTCCTGTTCTCTTTTGTCTTCGATAACTTTTTCTTCGTTCTCTTAGTCCCTTCTTTGTTTTATCGTCTTCAGAGAGGGTGGGGTTCGATTATTCGCACGTGCATTTTCTTGTTAGCAGAAAGATTTATCCACATTTGCTGCTTCGCCTAGCGTATGACCTGAGTGAACCTGGGGTATTAAAATAGTGCAGTGCCCTCTGGGGGAGCAATGTAATGTCATGAAGGCATACTCTTGGGTTAATAAGACAGTATATTATAATAATTTTAATCCCTATTTCTATCAAGGAAACGCATCTTTGGGCGGGAACTGTGATCAAACTAATGTATGATTTAAGTCATGTTTAAGTTATTCGGGGACATCTGACCTACGACGCATTATCCTCGTTTCATGTTTCTTCACGCCGAAGATTGTGCTGAAGTCGTTTCATAAGAAATGCATCTTTATTTATTAAGGCACAGAACAGAATCATTCACCTCATAATATCTTAATATCTAAAAGCTCCTAGAACAGCAGTATGATACCGAGTTTATTTTCAAGATATTAGAAACGATGTTTGCTTTTATAGCTGTCAGATATTAATATTTCTCTCCCTTTCTTTCTCATATCGGGTGTCGCCCATAGGCGGTAGGTGTCATATTCTTTCCACTTGTGTAAGTGGCATACACGCGTATTGATGTTGTCTATCATTATCACGAGTAGTAGTAGAAGCAGCGTTTGTAATAATAATAATAATAATAATAATAATAATAATAATAATAATAATAATAATAATAATAATAATAATAATAATAATAATAATAATTAATAATATGTTGTTGTTATTATTGTTATTATAATTATTACTATCATCATCATCATCATCATCATTATCTAAAAGAAAATCATATTTCGCGACCATGTCGAATTGCAGATGTTAATGTAACATCAATCGGTTTATTTAATTGCATATAACATTACTAAAAAACCCCAATTATTTTATTATCAGTGTTATTATAACTATTACTATCATCATCATCATTATCTAAAAGAAAATCATGTTTCGCGGCAATGTCGAATTGCACATGAAACTGTAATATCAATCGATTTACTTTATTGCATATAACATTACTAAAAAAACAATTATTTATCAGTATATAAACATAAATCCCCGCTTTTAAAAGATTACTGAAAAAGACGCAGTGCTACATAATTAGTAAAATAATTCACCAACATAGTCTTTCCTGTTGCATTCTATTATTATCATTTTCGTTCTGTGTCATATCATAAGTGAATAAAACCAAACAGATCTAGAGAATAACAGGAGGAGCAAGAAGAAATAACAAAGAACGGGAAGAAGGGGGAGCAATTACAAGGATAAGAAGAAGAGCAGGAGGAGGAGAAGAAGAAAAAAAAGAAGTAGAAGAAAAGAAAAGAAATTTTAAGGTGTCTTCCTTCTGCATTTGCTTGGTATGTGTGTGATAAGTAATCCTCTCCCTATCTACTTAACGTTCATTGTATCCATAAAAAAATTCATATCATTGTCCCAGCTGGTATCATACCCTTGGTGCTCAAAATGAAAGACTTCTAGATTCCCTCTTCAGCAAATCCACAAGTTCCTGTCTACTGGGCAAATATACCACCTAGGAGTGTCTGTTGACATCAGGATACATAAGATTTGTGATCTTATGACCAGCAACAAACGTCGCTTTATCATTTGAAAACCCTCTCAGGGGAGTCCTTCTGATGACTCCTGAAGATATGCAGTAGAGGATTTTGCGCACTCTTCGTCAAAACCGCACAACCACCGTGTTACCATGTTTGCTCTGATTGGTGCCTTACTATACCCTGTCTCATAAAACTTTGCAATTGATTGCAACTCTCAAAAATCGATCGCAAGTTGATTTCAACCAATCATAACCCAGTATTTTAAGACTCACAATCGATTTTGGATTTGCAATTGATTGCAAGTTTTATGAGATAGGGCCCAGATACAGCCCCCTGAACGAGTCAGTGACACGCTTCAAATGGAAAGCTCATCACTTGTGACTTTCTACATCCCATAATAGCTAACATAGTCGAAGGCTTTGGAGTATTCGTTGTGAGATAAAATGGTAGTTATGTTCCTTGGAAATCTGAGTGACATTGCCAGATGATTACGCATATGTTCTGTAAGACGTGATCTCTTGTTCCCCTTCGTTACTAAAAGCCTACATATGTATTGAGAACCTCTCCTGACAGCTTGTCCTTTCAGGCTGCTTACAGTGATTCGAACCACGATTTCAGTTAAGTGGAAAGTCAGTTCGAGGATGTAGTGGTTTGGATATTCCTGTGAAATACTTTCCATTGGTAATGTCCCAAACTGTATTACTCGGGTGCGCTCTCAGAAAAGTTAAAACCTTTATGTTCCGTATTTAGAACCCCTGGAAAAGGGGGGATCTCCTTGGGTTCTTTCCATCTTCAAAAATCCCCAAAATCTAGCTTCAATGTGAGTTCCAAATACCGTACGGATAACCTTTGCTAATTCTTTGAGGAATCTGGAAAAGTTTTCCATGTGGGACAACCAAAGAACCTTTTTTTTTTCTAAGAGCGTGCCGATCAAAACGTTTCTCTTGTGTAACTGTCAAAGGCAATGCTGGATTGATATTGATAATAAATGTTTTTCAATTGTTTATTTAACTCGGGGTGTTTTCTATCTCTGAACAGAGGTGACAACTGTCCATCTTGCCATGTTCTCCTAAAGAGATAATCATCACTTTAGCTGTTTATAGGAGGTGTCGAGGAATTTTTTTCAACATCAGATCTATAGAGGGTGGTTCCCATGTGTGTTCAACCTTCATTTCATCTGCAACATTAATTTGGTGATTATTCCACAATCTACCTCACTATGATGCATTAACTAAAGACCGAAGTTTTCGTTTTTACCAATGTCAAATTCCGCTTTACTCCGCGTTGTAATTTTGCAACTTTCCGACTTGAATTTTTGTTGGAAAAATTCACAAATAACGTCAAGCTTACTAAACCCATGGGGGTTTGGATTCGGGTTTGGGGACATATTTACATGTAACGCATGATTTCTTTGGCTTTATTAGGCATCTTCTTGGTAAATTGGTTTTAGTTTTATTCAGTAAATATTCATAAATTTTACTTTGGGGTGAATTTTTAGGCATGATTTTTTACATTTTTGTTCAAAATGCTGTTTTCCGCGTTATACCTCAAATTCCGTTATTTCCACGGAAAACTTCGGTCTTTAGCACAATATCATGTGGAAAATCTGGGAAGGTTTGTTGCCAATGGTACAAAGGGGATGACCTACCGCCATTGGGGAAACCCCATAATACCGAAGGTTCGTAAAACCGAAGATCTATGGTGCCAATGGACGGTGTAACTGAGAGACAATAATCACGAATCTAGACTTAAAAGCATGATTAACCGGCGAGTTAACCAGGGTAGAGGGTCGGGTTATCCATGGTCGAATTGTCTGAGGGTCGAGTTGTCACGAGTTCTGTGCACCGCTGGTTGGCGCCGCGCGAAGACCACCGTATACGAAACATCGCTGACCGGTCATCATTTTTGACCAATATTTTCGTCCAAAATGTACGTTATTTTCATCAAATGAACAATTAGGATTGGAGAGAGCTGATATGTGAGAACATGTCAAGAATTATGGTTTTGAACGGTATTTCGAACTTATATTGTACTTACATTGCCCGGTCCCCTAAAGAACAGGTTTGCCAAGGTCCGGGGGGGGGGGGGGGTCGCTCTCCACACGGCCTGCTACGCACCCGCGTCCAGAAAAAGCGTCGTAAAGGGTCTCTTTTCCAGCATTCGGACGTCGTCGACGTCTTTTGGAAAAAGGGTTGCTTTTTCAGTACAATTCGCCGGCAATCGCCGCTTAGGGTAGCCTTTTCTCACATGTCACGCCATTTAGGGTTGCTAATTTGGTTATGTAGATTACGCCATTAAGGGGTGCAAATTCGAGTAGATTTATATCTACGCCATTTAGAGGTTTATTTTTCCATACACGACGCGTCGAAAGCGCAACGGGGCCACACGGCACGCAATCGATAAGATCCGATAGTAAACCGATTGTGAACCGGATCGATCAGAATCAGCTGATCCGAACGAAGCCCGTAGACGCAATCACGATAACTTACCTAATTAGTAACGGAGACGAATTTGTTATGCCCTTCATTTTAGACGTGCTGTCAAAACGCTACACAGTAATGGAATTTATTTGGGCTTAACTGCAGAATACCCCACCACTCCTCTGTATTAGATCGTTGGTCAGCCAACGATTTGAAAACATATAGAAATACTACATGAACGCTCTCCAACGATTGCCAACGGTATGGGTTGTAATCGCTGGAATCGTTGGCAGAATGCCAGAGGTTAAGTTGGAGTGGTTGGAATGGTTGGAAACGTTGGCAGAATGCCAGAGGTTAGGGTTGTAATCGTTGTAATCGTTGGTATCATTGGCAGAATGCCAGAGGTTCGGTGGGAATGGTTGGAATGGTTGGTAACGTTTGCAGAATGCCAGAGGTTAGGGTTGGAATGGTTGGTAACGTTGGCAGACTGCCAGAGGTTAGGGTTGTAATCATTGGAATCGTTGGTATCATTGGCAGTAGTGTTGCACGACTCCGGGATTTTTGCGAGTCGACTAGTCGCCAATCAAAAGTCGCGACTCCGACTATTTGCTGACTCTCGGTGTTCAGTTCTGTCGGCATGATCAATAGGTAAAAAGAAGCACACTACAGCCTACCGAATGACTGTTCAGTATAGTAAGTTCCTGTTGAAAATTTACTTTATGTTGTTTCAACTGTGATTATGATCATTCAAAAATTAACTTTCTGTCATAGTCCCACACATTGTCATCGATGTTTGAACTGGTTTATATGGCATACATATGTGATTACATGGAGTCGATTCTTGCGTTTCTAGAGTCGGAGTCGCGACTCCACAACGATAGTCACGACTCCGACTTTTGGCGACTTAATCGTGCAACACTAATTGGCAGAATGCCAGAGGTTAGGGTTGTAATCGTCCTCAACTTGGGCTGAAACTACTCTAGGATCAAGTAAACTATGCAAGGATTCTCTTGTGAAAATCTTGTAGTCAAACGCTGACTCATTCTAAAATAAACAATGTCAATGTCACTCGTAGCACGGAAGCCTGCTGTGTGGCTCTCTATGGGGCTTATTTTTATCGTCCCCGGATAAAATTAAGATACTCCTATGTTTATGCTCGATTCTCCTTAAGTAAACAGATTACAGACAAATCCTCCCAGGTGGGAGATCCACTCCTGCTAGTGTATGGTTGGTATATATTTCAAGTCATTTGGTTCTTGAGGCATTTTCAAGTGTTCCCAAACGTGTCACTAACCTTTAATGTGTTTAATTGTAGTTAGGTACTTATTTTTGACTCTCTCTTCTTTCATTCAGTTTGCTCAATTAAAACAACATTAAACAAATTTCAGACGCACAAACTATGCCCACCATCTTCAGTCTATCAAACCTTCGGTCTGTCATTTCTGTCGGGCTTCAGTCTATCCAACTCCCTGGTCTATCGGGCTATAGCTCTGCAATTAGAATAAACCCTTTTCTCTTTATAAAGATGTAAATCAATCTGATTCCTTTACACCATCACAAGGTCCTTACTTGTAGTCATTTGAGATGATGTCAAGACAATGTTTGGCCAACTAAAATGTATACTCAATGCCGTCTCAGGTGTTCTTCAAAGATGACATATGTCTGTAAAAATACATTATTTTCGGTACATTGTAATTGCACAAAATGTCGTTCAAACCAGTAATGCTAATTTGTTCGATATAGACCTACACAATATTTGCCCCCAAACTATATTATTCTGCCCTTTAGCTTTTCTGAACAACTTAAAAAACATCATCAACTCTTGTCCAAAATGCATTACCTGAAGATAATTTATCATGGAAAATATAAATCATATGAAGTCGATTTAATGGTCAAATAAACTCGACAGAATCATGCTACTGACTTGACTGATTTGTCGGAGGTTGTATTTACAGATGAAGAACTTTAGTTCTCCTTTGGATGAGTTCATGTGATGGAAAATACATTTTTGGAAAATAGTTGAATTTAACTCGACAAAACAGTATGTTAGTCATGGTTTAGTTTTGATTTGTACCATACGATCCTTTCATAGTTTAACATTGAATAACAGGATAACACATTATGACATTCGATTTCTTGAACATTATATTCCCTTTCATCCCGTACAAATCAAACGAATTTGTGTTTTGATCAATTTGAAAACGAACTGCAAATTTAAGTTACTACCCACGAAAAATTTAGCAATTTAAAATATTATATTTGCACGCGAATACATTGCACGATAAATCGTATACTCGATCTGTTTCTTGTACAACTGATGGAGAGAAATATAATATATTGTTCGTTCTGAAATTTTCCAAAATGGGATCTCTCATATTAAATCTAGTGGAAATTTGTGACGGTATAGCTTTGTAATACGATCATGTTGAAATAAGAAAATATCGGACAGACCGCTTGGCGGTTTTAAATGACTGGAATTTTGACTTATGTCATAACGACATGTTTCATGCCGTTCCAAACAATTTGAGTGGTGCGCTCGCTCTGTACGCGTTTTGCCGCTGGCGTTGTAGTATTCGGGACAAACTGACAAACTGCGTTCACGAAAGTGAGAAAGATACGAACCATTTTTATTTGGACCAACTTCTCGATCTTCAGTCCTGACTCAGTTAGTTATCCTTCAAGTATTGTTCCAGTGTTTTGAAGAAAAAATAATCACATATAAATGGTAAGATAAATTGAATGATACAAATAAAACCTAAGACATAATTAGCGTTTTATTTATATGCTTTTATTTAGTTTTAGTTCGTTAGATAGTAAGTTAGTTAGCTACTTAGATAGCTAGTATTCACTTGCCACGTGGTCATTCATTCATTCATCCATCCATCCATTCATTTATTCATTTATTTATCTATTTATTCATTCATTTGTTGATTTATATCTTGATATTTATTTATTCATTTATTTCAGTTAGTTATTTTCCCTGTGAATGCATTTTTGCCTCTGCTTAGGCTTAGCCATCCATATCATCACGATTTTTTTTTTCGTTTTGTATATATGTGTACACAATCATTCTGAACGTGCACGTAGATACAGTAATTGGTAACCAACTAATCATGCTAACGATGCTGCGTAATCCTTTCATTGTCTTCTTTCTTTATTTATCATTATATTACTGTTATTTATTTATTTACTTATTTGTTTGTTTATTTATTATTTAATTCATTTATTTATATTTGCTTGTTTATTTGTTTTTTATTTATTTATTTGTCTATTTTTTTCCATTTATTTATTGTCATCGTACTGAGAGAGTATACCTAAAGACCTAAGAAATTATATCGACTCACAATTCCCGCCAACACGGTATTCACATAATATTGAGTACTGTAAAACAAACTATACTTCCATTTTGGAAAGTACATTGTTGGAGTTACAAAAACAACTACATCAGCAACAACGACAAGATCATAACGACGATGCCCACCCAGATAGCTCATCAATGAAGTCATCTTCCGAATAATGGAGGCACACATCCGGGACATATCGAATGTAATTCGACAATCTAAATGACAAGGAAAACAACAACAACAACAACCCAGCGACGAATTAGCATGCAGGATGCGAAATGTCCTACTTTAAATACGAGCCCAGAGATTTGAAAATATCACCTCCATCGATCCCCTACCGCGTACTTTGCTTTATGAGTCCGTAATTTGTGGCCGTCGGAGAGGTTACCGCCACCACTGTTTTACAAGTTGCAGACGTGTTTTCTTTCTCTGTCCTCTTCACCCACTCTCTCGTAAATCTTTGTCCTTTTTGTTTTGTCCTCTCGCGAACTCCGTCCATAGTGCACGTGACCCACGAGTTCTTGTCGTCGTATAAGTCGAGGCAATAACTCGTTCGATATATTGTTGGAAATGTGTATTAATATTAATGGTGCATTGCACCTCGCGCTCGCTGATTGATGTAGAAGTACGCGACGAGTGTCTTAAACCCCTT
>JZLH01S0600966.1:34134-44874 GCA_001188425.1 Eucidaris tribuloides
GTACGCCATCAAAGCAGCCATTTTCTGGTGGTGGCGTGTTACAGTTGATCCCATCACCACATACGTTTTCCGGTGGTGGTGTATTACAATGGATACCATCTCCGCAAACATCTGGTGGAGGAGTATTGCAATGGATTCCATCCCCACACACGTTTTCTGGTGGCGGTGTGTTACAGTGGATACCGTCTCCACACACTTTCTCCGGAGGTGGCGTATTACAGTGAATTCCATCTCCACACACATTTTCTGGTGGCGGCGTATTACAGTGGATTCCATCTCCACACACATTTTCTGGTGGTGGTGTGTTACAGTGGATACCATCCCCACATACGTTTTCTGGTGGTGGTGTGTTACAGTGGATACCATCCCCACACACCTTCTCCGGTGGGGGTGTATTACAATGGATCCCATCCCCACACACGTTTTCTGGTGGTGGTGTGTTGCAATGGATGCCATCTCCACACACATTTGCTGGTGGTGGCGTGTTGCACGCATTCCATCAGTACAGACTACCAGATGGTGACGGAGGAGGAGTGTTACAGTTGACACCATCGGTGCAGCCATTAGCTTCCTTTGCAGGGGACGTCTTACCATTTAGAGTACCATTGGTTATAGAACTTCCGCTCCCTGCAGCCGCCTTTTTCATTGCACTGACAGCCTTCTTCTTCATTGCACTAATCTTTCCACTACTACTTTGGACCGCATCTGGATACTTCAGGAATTCCAGGTGCTTCACTCTGTCAAGTCCTTCCAAGATCTTGCTCTGTGGGGCATTGCCTGGGAACAGCACTCTGACGATGTTTTCTTGAGGGCTTGCTGGCTGCCACACTATGAGAGCACAGATAGAGCAAGCATTTGGTAGAGTGACCTCAGCTTCCTTTCCATTCACTTTCACTCCTGTCTTGACTTTGCTGAAAGCCTTTCCTGAGCTCCACTGCTGAAGGAAGTCCTTCAGCTCCTTGCTGTCCTGTGTAGGAGACAAGATGTACATGTCTAACTTTCCAATGCCTACTTTCAGATACAAGGTTATAGGTTTGATCTCTTTTCCACTGTTAGCAGTACATGAGAAAGGTTTGATTGAAAGTTCCTTCAGAAGTTTGGTTGTCTCATTGCCTTGTTCAACAGTCTTTAGAACTAAGCTCTTTGGTGAATGCTTGTTCTCGGGTGCATTGAGGTACACCACACCTACTTCTGGTGAATTACACTTGATCTGCCAATCTTCATACTGCTCAGAACCAGGCTCGGGTTGCTCCAGCTGACGCTCTGCAATCTTCCTCCTCAGCAAGCTGTTGATGCCGATGACTGAATCAGGACGGGTATGTGGCAAGATGATGGCATCCACTCGGTGCAGATGTTTGGCAAATTTCCAGAAGCAGCTCTTGACACTGTAGCCACCGCCAATGAAGAGACTGAAATCACTCACTGCAAAGAATGCACAATCTCCCTTGGCAGCGGGGAATATAAGTACTGTCGGCTTGGTGATTTTACACTTGATTCCAACGCCCATTGTTGGTGGCTCCATAAGTTCAAATGGTGAAGGAATCTGTATTCTTGATCGGATAGTGTCCAGCAGTAGAGGCACTCCATCCACATTATTCTTCTCTTCCTGTATGAATTAATCAAATTTAAATATAAACAAATAAACAGTATAAGTGTGACACTTAACTGCTGGGTGCAACATACAGAATCAAAATGAAGCGTTATGATGAAAAAATCCTTTGTACTTCTAAGAACTAACATCAAAGTTGAAAAAAATGTATTTTTGGATCCCGATGGCTAAAGACGGTGAACAGCAACTTCACTAGACCAATACAAGGCACATGTATACATTTCAAGATGAAAATTGCCCTGTATCACAGACATCAATGTACATGACTATAGTCCTAGAAAAAAATTGTTTTAGAGAAAAACTACTTGACCCGTTGCCTCTGAGATTCTGAAAATCTCATAGAGTTAATACAGGACACATCCGGTTCCCGCAGCCAACGGGTTAAACAACAAACTGCCAGCAATGTTTATAGATAGATGACATTTTTCTCTAGAAGTAGAATGTTAGACTACAGATACTCATGTTCATTTTATACCTCCTACCAAACAATGAAATGCTGTAAAAAAAAATGTCTACACAGAAATTTCAGAAAGAATTATTTCTCAGGTGAAATGAGTAAAGTCTACAATCCCCCCCCCCCCAAACCCACCCAACAAATCTGATCGCTCACAAAGCTACTAATATAATTAGTAAAACAAACATAGTCATATGAATGCATTTATACAGCTTGGAAAGCAACATACAAAGTAAATCAGATCAGATTTTGTAAGTTCTCTTATGCTTTATTATGGAAAGACACAGATACCTATGTTTAAAGTAAAAATCTGCCCCACTACAATCACGGTATCCTACCCTGAGCATCCAATGTACTGCTGAAAAACTTCTAAAACATGACCTATCATAGCCAATTTGATGAAATTATTTTGACAGCTGACACTCAGAATCTGCAATGTCATATGAGTTGTGGTTGCTCAATCATGTCTTGTTATGGTTTGTTCTTATGACGTGGAAAATACACCTGGACTGTGTGCTGAAGTTTGGGTGCATGTAACAAAGTAAGAAGTACCATTACACACAAGTCTTTCTTACAGTGTATTTACCAGCATTCAAAAAGAATGTCAAACCTGTGTGCAAAGTACTAATGGAAAAATCCTCCAATGGAACTTATTATGTCCTTTGGAATGTTTATTCATACACTCAGAACATGTAAAGCATTTTCAGACAGTTACATATTGAGCAAATTGTTAATGTGATTTCAACTTCATACAACTACTGCAAATCTTTTCACGTGAAGGGTAGAAAAGAGTTGTCTATGAACCTTGTGGACAAAAACAGATCTAACAATTTAACTTCACATACACTGTTGTGAAGAATTCTGAATTTCACTAACAAATTTATGATGTTCTTTATTTCAGATCAATAAATGTCTACAAATGAAAAAGTAAATTTTTGGCCCATTTCAAAAATTCTTTAAATATCTCATCTGTTTTAAAAATCAAATGCAAAACAATTAGTTTTAGGAGTGATATACTGGTATGAGAAGATGAAATAAAAATTACAATACTTTTTGTACTTTTAGTACTTGTTGAAAAGGTAGAATTTATTCGTGCAAAATTGTACCAATGACTCATTGAGCATCAATAAACATACTTGACACAAAAGAACATGAAGAAAAATGTTAGTCTTAAAGATTGAGTTTGGGATTTGCAAGTCCATTACTTCCCTTCATTATCAATACCAAACTGAAGTTTGGTACTCACAAATGGTGTGTTGAAAGTTTGAGATGCATACGTCGTGAATTTGTTGTTTTATGAGAAAAACTAATAACGATATGCTACTACAATATTGTTCTTTCTGCGAGATTAAATTTTGCTCAAATTGCGAATCGCGGTTATGTGTACGTTCGTATGACCAGCGGAGCACACTAATTGGTTAAACGGCTAAACTCCGCGCGACCTTCGGCTAACGGCTGATCGGACAATCTTGGAATGACCCGTGCACGTTAACGTCACTGTAAATTTTGAAGTTTAAATGTCCAGATTTTCACCAAAACTGATTCTACCCAAAGCTTCTATGACAGGTGTTTATAAATATTAATCTTCACATTGTGAACGATTTGAGCTGATTTCATTCATTTTGCCATTTTCTGACTTGCAAATCCTGTACTCTTTCTTTAACATACAACACCAAGAAAATATCCTCTCACAAAATAAAGTAGGCCTATATCAGAATA
The DNA here is from genome assembly GCA_001188425.1 of Eucidaris tribuloides. Classification (NCBI taxonomy): domain Eukaryota; kingdom Metazoa; phylum Echinodermata; class Echinoidea; order Cidaroida; family Cidaridae; genus Eucidaris; species Eucidaris tribuloides. The sequence goes on from JZLH01S0600966.1 coordinate 37,917, forward strand.
CAATAACATTTCAACAAAAAATGTCTTGACAGTTGAAGAATCTTGGGAGTTAAAAGTTAAAGTAATACTTCTTTCTGATTCAGTTGAACTTACCTGTGGGTTGATGGTTAGATTGAGGCTTTTGCTGAAGGACTGTTTGGTGATGGCGGTTGTCGCCCAGAGACATCCAGAAAGGGCTAGCGTCTGTTTCTCCTCTTGGGATGCCTGTCATTTCGCAATCAAACAGAATGTAAACAAAGCTGATTAGTCTAATGACAAGACAGATACCAGATCCCAAATTGACAAGAATCTGGAAACGTGAACTCTGAATTTAATAGCGATGGCATTTCTGATGCTCTGCGGTTAGCTCAGGTGCAAGATTTATCATTATAATTCTGTACTCCCATTTAAGGTTTGATTTTTAAAAACATCTTTCAGCATGGTTGAAATAAATTAGTTGGTATAGTTGAATTATCTTATTTTGCATTCTTATTTTCTTTGATAATTTTATTAAATATACCATATCCAGTTATCAATATACAAACACTGCCTGGAGAGCTGTTTCTACAAACACGGTGTTGCAAAAATACAGTGAACTACAGTTTGCTACTGCTCATACAGCATTTTATCATTATTTAGTAAATTTTCAAGTTATTCATAATCTTAAGCAACATTTATCACAAATCTTTCACAGTAAAAGGTGAATCCAAAATATGAGTCTAAAGTCAAAACGTTAATCATCACATTGCTAAAGTGGAATTCTGGAGTTTGTCTGATGGACTTTAACCCAGCTTGCTTCTTGTACACTCATTTGTACTACTCGTGTGGCAATTTATCACTCTATGCCATGCATGCAAGTATGGCATGTGCAGGCAAACTTCTGTTAACCCTGTCACTACCAAAATGAGATCACCTACAACACATTTCATTACCTTTGGGACTGAGAGGGCTATTCCAGTATTGTTATCTAGAACATTTAACATGGTGGCTAAATAGTCAAAATTATTCTTACAGCAGTTTAATAAGTAAGTTCATTTGTAAATTATTAATCACCTTAAGTATTTGGATACAGTCTTCATACTGCCTGTCTCAGTCTGGTTTGACTAGCTCTCTCACAACTCTACACTATTTACTTAATATTTTATCTTCATTATTTCACAGCAGCAATTATTAAACTTCTTTCCTTGGGTATTCTAGCAGTACATTATGATAAACAAATCAAATCATGTCACTAATCTGGTCCTAACTTATCCAAAATAGTGTACTGTAAAACCAGAAATTTTCGTGAGCATTTAACTTTCGTGAATTTCGCGAAGAGTCTAGATTCGCGAAAGTAAAATGCACGCAAAAGATTATGCATGCACAACTTTTTTGAATGCCAGTACAAGACCGTGTACTAGACAAGTCACATGTCTCAAGCAAGATACACAACAAGTATTAGTGCACTGTCACTTACAACGGTCACAATGTTACATTTCATGAAACCCCGGATGAAATGGTGTTTCAGAGGCATAAAAACAAATATTTTCTGTAAATTGTTGTGATAATTTATCAAATAAAACACTTAAATGTTTCTTCCTAGCAATTTTGCTATATTTCATTTTTTTCCAGGTCGGTGATTTCGCGATAGTTTCATGCACGCGAAATGGCCGTTGGCTCCTATTCGCGAAAGTTTCATGTCGCGAAAATATAGTGTTTTACAGTATTCTTCATCCAAAACATAGTTGTGTAAACATTTACTACATCAAGAATGTGATGAATGGCATTCAAATGGTCAAATACATTACAACTTAAAATGTCACACTGCAAGCAGAATTGAAATAATGTGAGATTAATGCATATTTCTGAATATTCATTTTGTTAAAACAACCACAGTTCATCATGGGGTCACACTGATAAGACACCCTCAGGACCCTAACCCCTATTTGAAATTAATGGTAATTAAAAATTCATGAATGAATTATTCACACTAATTTGAAAAGGAGAAAATTGTCACAAAATATGGTATTATGGACATAATAGTAGGATTCATTTTTGTCTCTCCTTTCATCCCATTCAATACTAGGACCACATATTTGTGGTTTGCCTTTTTATCTTGGAATGTGGCTGTATTTACCCCAGCTAATGAATATGCTAAAGTAGAGAAAAATATCAGCTATGTCAATGAACTGGGTGCTACAATGTCATAATGAATATTCATTTTGTTATGAATATTTAAATGAGATTTAATTAGAATATCATAACACTTATCAAATTGGCAAGGGCTGTGTTATGATGAGGCTTTGGCGTTGTCTCACTTTGCTGTAGTGGGTGATGCATTGAACTAATCGAGAAACATATTAATGACGTGTTTTTCTTTTTTATGTTATTTAAAAGTGAAAGTTATTCAATCAAAAAAAATTTTTAGTCTTAAATTTCACAAGAAAAATAAGATCTTAAAAATTTCATCAATAAATAATTAATCAATCAGGCTAATGTTTGACACATCATTCAATACCCATTTCCCTTTATATATAATAGACTATTCCAGTATGTTGCCGATGTGATGAGAAAGCAAATTTGTAGTGATTATTTTACTCTGGACAGGCTCTAGTATTGAATGAGTTAAAGGTGGAATAATAAACAGTTTTGACCAGCCAAAGTGAAGAAAAGTAGAAAACACACAATAATGCTCCTCATGAAACAAAAAACAGGGAATTCTAGAATGCAAACTATATCATTGCATCAAAGAAAAGAGAGATAATAAGAAACACAGCAAAATACCCAAGAGACAATTCTAGATTACTTTTTAATATCTTTTTATTTTTACCTGCAGTAAGGCGCTGTCCACGTCGGGTTCACTGAAGACGTCGGATATATCCTGAAGGCTGTAGGTGTCGTCGTTCAGCACCCAGTCCCCGCATCCCTCCAATGTGTGACCACCGAAGATCAGGTGCTTGTTGGCGGCCGAGTGAATGAGCAGGCCCCGCAACTCCTTTGACAAGTGTTCAGAAGTCGGGTTGATTAGGACCACAATGCCCAGATGTGCTCCGGCATATCCAAAGCTGGCTTCCACTGCACGTGTGTGGAAAAAGTTTGGTTGAGAAAGAAAGAAGGGGAGAACAATAATCACAAATGTTGAGTGGAAATAATTCTGTAGCTTTCTATATATAATTACAATTACATCCAAGCAACATTGTTTATAATTTGATTTAAGTGATATTCAAAAATGTTTCAAATCTCAAAGCCCAAGTATAGTTTTGGTAAATGGTAAAAAATGAAAGTCTTTGCATAAAAAGTTACTTTGCAATTATGTTTTTAGATACACCTATATAATCTATTAGTACCCTGAAAGTGATCACTCTGAAACCTTTCAATTGTGAGAAATTACACAAAATGTAACACCCCCCTCCCCACTAGATGCTCTCCTTTTATAGCTTAAACATCATAATTTGTCACTATAAACAATTTTCAGTAGGTTTGATGTTGCTTTCTGATGTCTGAGGTGGCAATAGAAACTTTGTGAAAGATTGACCAAAAATTTGTCTGATCGACCAAAACTTTACTTGGGCTTTAAAAATTTCAAACCTATCTCTTATGATTTTAAACCTGTCTGCAATTTCTAAATATGTTTGGCCAATCAGTAAACTTGTCGGCATTATATATGATAAAAGTCATTATGAGAAGGAGGTTTATTTTAAAAACGTAACAGGAGAAAAATTTATTTCCCACCTTTTACCAAAACTATAATATACACTGCCTTTAATAATAATTAGTATGCATATTTTGAGCCTTGTCTTCAGGGAATGTACTCATAAATACTGAAGACCACAAGCTAAAAATAAGTCATCCATATAAATACTATAAAAAGATTTTAACTGATAATTGTATTGACATATCTGGCAAGTGTAAACATGTATTAGAAACATAAATTTTGTACACTATACTGTATGTTCATATCTGCATGGATGTGTGTACACGTATCCATATGTGTGAGGCTATCTGTCTGTCTCTGTGCAAATGTAGGTTTTACAAAAATCACACAGTAATGGCCAAAAATAGAACGAGGAAAAAGCATTAGCAAAATGTGTACGTGCAGTTTTGTGAGTAGTCTTTTTACTACCCTTATCTTTCACATACTGCATTAATCTAAAATCATTTTAAAAGATTTATGAAATCGTTTGCTGGGAAATAACATAGCAGCTATACCCTAGTATACATCTACAAAAATTGACGTTGTGGAGTGTTGAATGTACCTTTTAAGTATACTGTAGTGTAACGTTGAGTTGGTCGGAAAAAGTCTTGATATTGAAAGTGTGAAGACACACATCATATAAGTTCACTGCCAGCTGTTGATCACTTTACACGTAGACTACACATGTACAGACACAACAGTCAGCATTTTGGGGACAACATAGTGATTATTACAATCACCACTTTTCTGATAGTGTTGCTCTTTTAACTCTTAAAACTGTCAGGGGAGTCAAACTGCTTTCCCCCTCCCAAATCCCAACCCCACCCCCACCCCCACCCCAGTGTAATTCATAAAATTTCATATGATCATGATCCAGCCATTGTATAGTGTATACATGCACACATGAGGTCTAAATTTACTTATGGAACTAGAAAACAACATGTTACAACTACCAATTTCAGAGTTTCAAATTCTCGATATCAGATACAGTCGAGAGGATGTCATAAATTATGACTGCACAAATGTGTTTAAATTGTGCACAGACCTATGCTTGATGTATGTGTGTTTTTTTCCTCAGATATCTTGTATTTATTTCCAACACACAATAAAATACTGTAATATATTCCTTAGAATAAAATGTAATCAAAAAGAAAAAGAGCATTCAAAAACTACATCAAGGAAAAAAAATGAGTGGGCTTTAGCGTTAACATGAACAACGGCACTCTGAATAACAAATGTTATGATGGACATTGCTTAGACTCGAGGACAACACATGAATGTTCTGTATGATGTACACTCTGCCCTCTCACGTTAATGGCTGACATATTTCCCCGTCACACCCTTTCAGTCATCTCGACAACGAGAGTGTACTGAATGGCGCTGCACTTCCATTAGTGAGGCACACACACATACTAATGGGAGAGGAGAAGGCAGCAGACCACTTCACAGTCCCATGCATACTGTATTAACATCCTCCCCCGCAGACTGGTTGGGCTCGGCATAACATTAGACTCCTGTTTGAATGCATATATCAACTAAAAATAGATGTCAAGTTGGACAGAAATGTTAATTATGATTTATCCTAGTAGCATAACTGAATTTTTAGGTTAAACCTGTATAATTTTGTTTTCAGTTATAGAGAAACAGAGAAATTTACAGAGCTAGATATTGGGTTAATTTTGTCCCAAGATATGAAACATATTTTGCCATAATTGATTTTCTGTCAATATTTGTATACCGCTTATGTACATGAACATGTAGTTCTTCAGATTTGCTGGCAAAGCCAATTGTGAGATAAAAGCAGAAACGTGATGGATCATGGGTAGTATGTACAGCCAAGAATGTTCCTGTATACAAGATATACAAGTACAATGTAGGCTTAAAAAGTCAGGCGAACAAGAATTATTGGTAATTATCTTTTGAAGACGGTTTGATTTTGCTGGAATACACATTTCCCACAGACCTCTTAAAGAGATGTCTTTATATCGTCTTTAATAAAGGTATTGGCTAACATTTACCACAGTTAAAAAAATCTGAGCCGCATGATTCCCCACGCTACCAGTGTCTTTGATGAGGTCTAAAAACGAAGCCCTGAAAAAATTGTATTTCAAAATGATTATTTAGTGCTTTAAAAAAGTGAAAATTGTAAGTTACCCATTTCCTCCCATAGACTTACTGTGTGTACACCTAGGTTAATAAAACTCGCCCCGAGTTTTATTGTTTATTCGTGTATAACTTGCCATTGGCAGTGTAACTTTCCAAACTTTTGTATTCTAGGGTGTTTATTTGTCCATTTGAACACTACTATGTAGCTCAGATATCAAAGTTTGACATTTGCTGAAATTGAAGCTCCACAATGTTAGCCTATCACTTTAATGGGTTAACATGATACAGGAATAACTATTCCTTGATCTGCATCCATTACAGCCAGACTATACATATTTGTGATGGATCAGATTACATGTACAGGTAAACAAGAAACACTACAGACACCCGCAAAAATCCGAAAAACCATCACAGACAGGAACACTCTTGGCCATATCTTATAAAGCATCAATCGTATGCAAACATAGTACACCACAGTACATTCGCAGACATCATGCCATGTGTGTGCCATGTTTTCTCCATGCGGGAACAAGCGCTGCACTACCCAGCCACAATGTGCATGGTTCTCAGAAGCAGTTTCTAAAAATAGCCATGACATCATTGCCTCCACGAGGACAGACATGATGCAGTCCGTGTTGACAGGGAGCTACTGTGTACAGACTCTTGAGACGGCTTCTTCTTCTTCGGCTGGAAGGACAGATATTGCCTTGTTGTTTGGGACAGGAGAGATGCTTCTGAGGCCCACCTGGGTGGGTGGACTCAAGAAGAAGACATTCTTGATGCAAATAATAGCTATTTATAAAATGTTTGTCTGTATTTGTCTGTAATATCACCCAGGCAGTACAGAACTGTACACCAGTGACATTTCTGTAATATCAGCCTACTTAGAAAGTGCACCAGTGGCTTCTGGTGACAGGATTACTGTCAGTGAATTCCTCTTGCTCTCCATTTCAATTTGCCTGTTTAAAATTATGGAGGAAAAATAAAATCTGGGTAATATATGATTGTAATGATGACCCTGAAATATTAGCTGACAAAGGCTTTGAACCGTGGTGATTGAAGCCAAGTATAGTACTTTCACATGCAATAGATGACTGTAAATAACTCTATAAATGTCATGTACTGCGTACATATTAAAAGAAATATGAATTACTGTTTGCGCTGAATATTTTGCGGTTGGTTTTATTTTTGTGACTTAAG
>JZLH01S0600966.1:44899-57360 GCA_001188425.1 Eucidaris tribuloides
CCCGATTTCCGGTTGATGCGTTATTTGCGACGCAGATCGGAGTTAATCGGATTATTCGTTCTGTAGAAACAGGTTGGTTTAAGGACGATACGGTTTTTCTATTCCGGAAAAGATAAACCGTTTTCCACTATTTTTCTGTAGAAACACGCTGAAAGGCTTTGAACCGTGGTGATTGAAGCCAAGTATAGCACTTTCACATGCAATAGATGACTGTAAATAACCTTAAATGTCATGTACTGCGTAAATATCAAAGAAATATGAATTACTCTTTACGCTGAATATTTTACGGTGGTTTTATTTTCGCGACTTAACCAACGCGAAAATTTTCACTTCCTTACATTTCTGTAGAAAGTGAATACAAATAAAAGAAAATCATGTAAAATAAACTCTTGCGAATTTCCCGTCTTGAAGTTAAATCATGAAAATATATGCATGCAAAATATATGGTGTACAGTACACCAACAGGCCAAAAGACCCCAAATTTGTAAAATAGTGTTGAAATTTATCTGGTCTTTGTGTTAGTCTATTTCTTTGATATATTATCTGATTAAATAACCAAGATACATGTACCATGTAGTTTGCAGCCAGCCAGCCACATTCACACACACTTTTGCAAAACTTTCGCAGAGACTCTACTAGACACTGCATCATTTTTTTGCAATAATACCAACTGTATTTCACGCATCATTTAATCTATTATGGCGACTGTTTGGATCAATTGCAAAGTAGTCCTAGTAATCCAATATTCACACTTTAATATTTCCCAGAAAGAAATAGGGATTACGAACTGTAGACTAGCATGACAAGATGGATGTTGATAGCCCAACTGCCAACATCAATATTATTACTTTACCACACAAAACCACTTAAATTTAATTATGACTGGCTTTGTTGACTAAGAGGTCTATCTCCCTGAATGAAAAAGCAGCCTCTACATCATATCGGCAGTACGGAAAGGTCATTCACCAAGCCATCTGCATGCAAGCCAAGAAGGCAGTGACCACATCTTAACATCTTAATCTTTCCAATATGACCTTTTCACACCTACATGTATCCTAGGCACATTATGACAGTAAGACAAGTGTGTGTATTATTGGTGCATGGCAGGCACTACTATGTCAATGCCATACAGGAGGGGTGAAGTTATATTTTAAAGGTGCCAGACCATGAAATGGTCTTTTTTATGACCTAATGGTTGTTGGTACTTTACTGAGATACAAGATACTGAGGAATATATTAGGGTCAGCGTGCATGTCGACAGTTTTTTCAATGTCATGGTCTTGTGAGTTTTCCTTGGTCAATGTAGCCAAATTATTGCTATATCCAAAATGTAGACGGACAAGAGAGATGATGATTCAATGTTCGTGAATATAATACAATACAGTACAATATGTGTGCGTGTACATTAACCCCTTGAGGACGATGGGCTTGTACAGAAGCCCAGTACATCTCACACTCAGAGGCAAAATGCTTCCACAAAAGCTCCCAAAATATGCCAAACCTTTCATATATACCTACATGTAAATTGAGTTCATAGTGCCTACACATGGTTGCATCCCACTAAGTAGATATTTTTACCACTGAAAATGTAAACTTGTCTCTGTTTGTGAGATTTACTGGGCTTCTCTACAAGCCTGTCGTCCCCAAGGGGTTAAAGCCTCCATTCTTCCGCGATATTAACATGGAAAATGGGAAATCATGTAATGCTGAAGTAATAACCTTCAAATTGGTAGTAGATTACAGCATAAACAAATATTACAAACATTACCAAGCATGGGAGTAAAATCACCCTAGCTAACCCATCTACGAGCCCCTCTGCTGGATGTCTTTCTCACTACAATGAAAACGGCTGCTCCATTTCACTGAGGCTGAGTTGTAATCATGCAAGTATTAGGTAATAATGTTGTTCAGGTATGTGAGTTTAAGTAACACAGGAAAGAGAAAATTTGAAAAACAGAATTTTGATTTTGTAAAACAGAGAAATGGAGTTCTAGTACTAATAACTACACATGCAACGTTAACCCACTGGCAACGGGAACCGAATGTACCATGTATTAACTGTACGGTAATTACAGAATCTCAGAGTCAATGAGTCAACATCTGGGGTAGATAAGAGGGTATGAGTGTCCTATGGTTCTATGGACAACCGGTCCTTTGGGCCACTGGCCCACACACCATTGGTCTTAAGGTGCACACTTACCAGTCTAATGTTCAGCTGACTGTTAACTTCAGAGTTTGTGTATATAACTACTGTTCTCCACATAAAACTCTAATCCTAAAATGAACATTAACCCTAACCCTAATCCTAGCCAGCCACTTCCAAACCCTATTCAATACTACCATGCTGTAATATGACACAATGGATGATTTCAAGTTTTGGATTAGTGTTCGTGTTAGTGTTATCTTAACAATAACATGAGCGTTAATCCGAAACTTGAAATAAATCTGTGTTAGCGAGTTGACCCCAAAATTATGACGCACTTTCGGAAGTTGGTGTTATAGATCGTGTTGAAAATCATCTGCTGAACCGAGCTGGGTTGCTGGTGTTAGTGATTTACATGCGTTTGTCCCAGTCACGAACACTAGCCCCTAGGGATTAAGAAAATCACCATTTCCAGTTTGTTGTTAGTGTTAGTGTTATTTTTGTCTCGGCTCACTCGGCTGGGTTGCGCAGCTGTACGTGTAATGTGTATGGCAATGTGTATGGCAGCACGATGGCACATTTGTAGTATGATTGTTTCAATTTCATCAAGAAATTACAACATTTCTTCAGGTTTTCCGTGGTTTTCATGTTCGTCGATCAAGGGATGTGACGTCACACTCATGTTAACACTTGTGTTAAGCTATTGATTACAGAATCGATAGTGCCCATTAATCCGAGTCGCAGTGTTGGAGTTTGGTTTAACGGCTCTTGACGTCTACTAACACTAACAATAACACTAATCCAAAACTTAAAATCACCCAATGGGGCACAAGACTAATGAAATGTCCCTGATATAACATGTAATGTCCCTGATATAATGTAATTATTACAACAATCACCAGAGAAATACAGTTTCCTGTTTCCAGGACTTAGACTTTTCTCAAAACTAGGGAACTTTATCTCTCAATGGTTGACTGTACACAATATAAATCTACATCTAGTTTACAAATCAGAAAATTCACCAAAATAATCTCATATCATGTACATGTATGGAGAGTTTGTAAAATACAGCAAACTACTATAAAGGGAACTGCCACACTGTTTTCATGATGTTAATACTTGCAGGTTTCTTTGCCAAAATACAAATCAAAACTTGGCCTCAAAGAAAAGTCTGACAGAAAATCCACTAAGCCAGCCATAGCCAACATGGTTGTCCAGTAACAGTAATGGAAAACATTGGGGGTTCATCAATACATAAATATCACATGACAACACAAAATCAACATTATTCAAATTCGCAATATGGGATTATCATTAAATCTTAATTTGAAAGGAAATGCCAATACATGTTTTTCTTTCCACTGCAGTTGCTCCAAGATAAAAATTCACTGATTACCACAACACATGTAACTTGTAGTTCTTGGAGAAGCTCCAGCATAAATAGAGGTACATGTATGCTTTGTTCTTACAAAAGTCGGATATTGTTTGTTGTCATGGTATTACTCACCTGACACTACATTGTAGGCTGCAAACAGGATGGTTAAAATTCTATGCAATGTATTAAAAAATGACAAGCTCAGAACATGGACTTACCAAATGGCACTGTTCAAACCAACAAATTTGTTAAGTGCCCTTTTACTATGAAATAGGCATCAACAATGATGACTGTAATTAAATACTCATGTGGGCTTCACTTCATCTGAAACATACTGCAGTCTGGCATTCCTCCTACATTACTTCACCAAAAGGACAATGAAAATTTTGGCACGCTTCCAGGAAATGTTCAAGAATACATAGCCTTGATCATTCTATGTATAAAGTATAAACTCATAGAAGTGTAGTAAGCTCTTGTTTTCCCATTAAAGGAAAACATCAAGATTAGAATTCCACAATTTAGGACACAATGATAACTAGAAATAAGTTAAATGATTATGGTTTTCGCTGTGTACATTTCATCTTCATATGTTCCCTCTCTGCTTTACAATTACTATCTGAAAGTGTGGTGACTTTCAAAATTGTTGTGTAGCTTTCTATGGGTTGAATTTCCATCAGGGTCACATTTTAATTTAGTACTGGTAAATGGATGCTTGTTTCTTCTGAAGTAAACAAATTCAAGACAAATAATCTACCCTGAATATACACCCTGGTTACAACTACACTATAGTCTTGTACTTGTAACTATGGGTATATGTTTCTAATTTAGCTTCTGAAGCATGTTTGACTTCTCCTCATTATGCCACTGCCATTTCACAAGCAGACTGAATGTATGTCAAGCTTTACATGCCACTCCCTGATATGTAGCTGGATAAGACCGCAATTTAGCCTCATGGAGAAGATGAAAGTGACCTTTTTTTCTGAACTAGGTTGTGGATGTGCATCATAACAATTAGTTGATTAACTGTTTTTCCACTTCACGATGGTGGCATGAAAGGTTATTGGTGATTTAGAAGAAGAAGATGAAGAAGAAGGAGAAGACGAAGACGAAGACGAAGACGAAGACGAAGACGAAGAAGAAGAAGAAGAAGAAGAAGAAGAAGAAGAAAAGAAGAAGAAGAAGAAGAGGAAGAAGAAGAAGAAGAAGAAGAGAGAAAGAAAGAGTAATGGTAGCAGTCGTGGTAGAAGAAGCAGTAATATAAGTAGTAATAGTAATAATAGTAGTAGTAGTAGTAGTAGTAGTAGTAGTAGTAGTAGTAGTAGTAGTAGAAGTAGTGGTGTTGGTAATAGAAGTAGAAGTATGCCTAGTAGTAGTAGGAGCAGTAGAAGTAGTGGTGGCAGTATTAGTAGTAGTAATAGTAGTACTTAGTAGTAGTAGCAGTAGTAATTAGCAGAAGTAGAAGTAGTAGTAGGAGAAGTAGTAGAGGTTCTTCATATTACCGATCTGCCATGTTCATCATAAGACTGACAAATAGATCAATTTCGTAAATGGTACATTCTACTGAAGTTTTCCTCTGAATATTATCGAACTAATTGCTGTTCAAATTGGCAAGAATTCTATACCTTCATGTAAAAGACATTCCTAATTTTGCAAATTACTAACCATCCCTTTAACAATGTTACCCATATTGGGCATGTCTTGGCACGTGGACAATCTCAACCATGACTAGATAAAGTCAATATAATGCCAAGAACACACAAGCAATATAAATGTGTGTACTGGTACGGAGTCTCTGTAGTTTGACTCCACACTCGAAGGGAAACTTCCTGAGCGTCGGTATTTTGCTTCGGTCCTGATTTCAGTCAACATTTGTTCATGCCATTAACCCTCTAATTGAGAATGATGTGAATGTTACCCAGATACAATGTCCCCTTTGAGTGCCGATGCCTCCCGCCATTATATCTGACTTCGGAAAAACAACATGTCCGTCGCCAAAGCGCCTTTTAGCAGATGTCAGCGGCACTACGCTATTATCAAAACAGGCCGCATCACTAAATTAACATTTTACGCTGAGATTTCCCCCATGCACCCTTCCTTTCCCCTCAATTTTGGAGGCAACAGAGGTTATTTGGAGGGTGTAGATCACTCACCCTCCAAGCTATGACACGTCTACAACTCATTTCCAAGGTGTCAATGGCTCCCAAATTACTTCCTACTAAATAGCATGTGTTAAGAGTTCACAAATGACACTGCTAAAATCCGCACTACTAAGAGCTGAAGTTCGGGGCACAAGTTCAAGGTCGTGCTGCAATCTTAAGCCGCCCAGCAGGTTAGGCCTACTCCAGGGCCCTCAAAAAAAATATTGAAAAAACAAATGGATTTTGCAGCGAACTTGAGGCAAGATTTAATCACACCATATAAGACATAGATTAGGGAAAGCTAAGTGTACAAATTTCCATTCATGCATACCCAGATATAATTTTCCTCAATCATTTTGAAGAACCTATGAATTTGCCATATTCGTGGTAGCAACATGGACCTAACCTTTGGTGTTGTTGTTGTTGCATTTATTTTTTGTTTGTGTGTGTGTTTTTTTTTTTACAGTGTTGGGATTTGATATTGTTTTGTTTTTATTTTGTCCTGTACACACACGTAAAATATGGAGAATCAAAATAAAAACTACAGCCTATAAATTGCATAAGCTTGAAATGTATCTTTATAGGCCTGCATTAATAGGGACTGTTTGTATTTTAACAACAAGGAAGAGCCTTCGTGAAAAAAATACTAATTTCTTGCACTAAAATACTACATCCATGTGCAGATCTCTTTTCTACAAATCCCCGAGAGTATTGCTTTGTAGATGTCACAGTTCCATAGACTCATCAACAAATTGCCCAACTATTTTTCTGGTCAATTGCCACTATAAATTAAATGTAATTCCATGTATTTGTTTACCTAATCCACATTTGTTTGCCTCCGTCTCAGCGACCGCCTTCAACACATCATTGTATTCCACTGCATCACCGTCAATGTCCCAGTTCTTCAGACCTGTACAGTTGGAAAAATAAAATCGAAACACAAAATGTTTTTAACATTTGATAATCCAAACCACAATTTTTTCATGAATATCTTTTGCTAATATGAGACCCGTCACCATGCATCCCTGATAAAGTTGCACACCCCAAACTTAAGGTAAGTGCAAAATATTGCAATTGAGATGGAAGATATGGAAGTGAAATGTCTTCAAAAATCAAAGGTTGTATAACATTCACACTTTGCAAAAAATTAAATACACATATTTTGCAACCAAAGTAATTTTTCTTTCTATTTTCATCTTGTAAAAGATGTGCGACTTTATCAGGGTAAATGGTGACAGGACACATATATGATAATACATGCACAACTAATTAACTACATAAGTAGGTCTACATTACTTTGGGGTTTGTTTTTCTGTTTTGTTTTGTTTTAGTTGTTCTCTTGTTCTTCTGACTCGAAGACTAAGAACGATACATCTCAGGCTGGGACGTATGGAGAATGCGTGTTCAAAATCAAACCATCTCCAACCGGTCAATTATCTTGTTTATATGGGATTCTCCTTGGCTCAAGGAGTAATGGTCTTGTTAACCCACTGGGGACGATTTGATTTTACTATAACATACATTTTCCATAGACCCCAACACGAGTTAACTCGTAATTAGTCTCCAACAGGTTGATAATAATTCAAGGATTTTTTTTCCCCTCAAGTATACATTCATCCCTGGACAAAACTGGAAGGAGTTATTTTCCCACTTCATAGACACAATGTATAAAATGATGCCACATCTCAAGGGCGTGCTTCCTGATACTATTCAAGGAGAAAATGAAGTTGTTACTTCCTCCTTTCAGGTCTATACTGGTATATTTCCGGATCTTGTTATTAATGGAATAGATTATGAGTATACTACATGTACGTGATGAATAGTGCCATTGGAATGAATTCAAAACTATACTAAGTGATACTCAAATAGTGATCAGCAATTCAATGAATAGATATGCTTACAATCATTGAATTATAACAAGATATAAAAAGTGCTTGTTTTCACAGAAACACTCTATCATTTAGCAAATTATAGGAAGCTGTAAAATCTATATGAAAATATAGATGATATATAATGAAATGCACTTGACTATTATTTAGTTTTATATGATTCAGAACACAGTTTATATTGGACCAAAACAGATAATTGATTAAACAAAACTGCTGATATAAATTAAAAGTAAAGTTGATAACAATCTGTTTCAGTATCTCATGTTGACATACACACAGGTGTCTTATCCATGTTTCAATAATTGCTGGAGTTGTATCTTCCATCATATTTTAAATAATTTGTTGAGTTTTATTTGTGTGTTGTAGTTCTTGCTCACGTACCACTTGATTAGTATTGTTGACATTTTCATGTTCGCTGACGTTACAGTATACATGTATATTGACATCAGTAAAGACTAAAGAGACATATATCTAAAAAAAAATTAAAAGTTATAATAACTACAATACAGGAACTTCCCATTATTCTATTCTAAATCTATAATTTTGTGCAGTACGGAACAATGTTGAAAATATCACTTTTTCCTTTTTCTCTATTAATGATCTTTAACTTCCTGGCTGTATGGTCGATGTTATAAGTTGTGTGTTGTAAGTGAGCTATGTCTGAAGCACAAAGAGGATGTTTGAAAGGTTCCAAAATACCAAACAAAGTACGTCAGATAAAAACTTTGGCTAAGTTCTCAAATAGGTACAGTTTTAAACTCCTATCATTTAGTATCAATAGAAAGAGAGTAAGAGACTGTCTCAAATTCTCAACAGACCCTCTGTCATTAGTACAATCTAATTAACACAATGCTTATGAAAGTGTGCATCCCCAGACAAGAAAGTAGGGGCCTAAATATATGACAAGTCCTGTGTTGAGACAATGAATAGGTTTATTGGAAGTATTGTATACATGTAGCTATGTTGTGCATAATATACATGTATGTCTGTTTAATTATGCTAATTAGGAGAAGGAAATGATCAAAGGCTGAAATACATGAACATGACCAAGAAGCATTGCGAGCACAGGAGAATAAAGGTAACCTTGACTTGTCCTTGAGTAATGGTTGATAAGGGAAAATCTTTCATCTAGACTTCCCAATTTCCTTGGTTTCCAGGTGAAATCTTATAATCTACCTGTAATTGTATTTGGACACAGTTCACCCCAAATTTATGCTATGTACCAACTTTTAGTAGGATTGGCAATTAAAACAATGTGGAAATTCTACAATTGCCAGTGGAGTCACAATATGTTTCACATTTCTGTGTACATACTTTGCAGTATGATTGATAATGTGTGTAAAGGTGCAGAGATTTTGTTACAAAAGAAGTGTTCTGCTGTTTCAAACTAACTCATCTGTTCTATACCATATTGACACTTTCAGAAATAACATCTATCAATTGATGATTTGATAGCAGTTTTTTTTTCCTGGGGGGGGGGGATAGTCAAAATCATGTTATTCTGCAACTAATTCATTATTATGTTTCACCCAGCTAGCTGTGCTGAGCAAGAATACATCTGATCTGAGTCACTTGTTTTACCCGTCCAGGGGTGTCCACTTCTTACTTCCTACATTCACTACTAAATCACTTACTATGTGTAAGATAAGTACTTTCACTTTCTGTCAGCACACTGCCGATCTTCTCACCATCATGTCACTTAGGTCGGGTCAGGTCCCCTATCGTCTTGTCTCATTCTACTACAACGAGTTACCCATAAACCCTTGCACAGTCATTGTTGATGTATGTCATGTATGTAGACCAGTCTTGAAACCAAATTCCTCGTCCTTTCAAATTCAAGTACGGTTTCAATGGGTAACGGGCTCTTCTTTTTTTCTCTCTCTCTCTCTCTTTGGGCGATTTTATTTCCGCATGCAGCGCAGCCTGGGTACCAGGGAAGGAATAATATCAGACTTGTTTGTCAAGAAGTAGTCTTAGTCCATAGACCATTTCTTTTGTGTACCTATTCCCAATTCCAATCCCAATCCTCCAAATCAGAATGAAGTGAACTTCAAGTGCGTTCTTGGCTTGAACAGCTAGGACAGAAGTTTCCAAGGTTTCCAAACTCGGAGCTAGTCTAAGTTTCTAAAATGATTCAATGGAAAATGAGGGTAAAAAAGAGAACAGTCTAAAATTTAGACTAGTCAACAACTGATGAAAAAAGAGTTTCCAAAATAAAGTCCTACAGAAATGAGACTCGGCTGGTAATAGAATCGTCTCATACTGGCATTTTATTTCACCTTAGAGTACTTAGACAGTAGACATGTAGGTTTAACATATTGGTGGTACGGGGATGTGCCGCTTTGACGACCCCCTTTTTCAGACCCAAATTTCCGTTCCATAGCATCTCAATTTTAGAAGTCACAGAAAATTTTGATTTTTCCAGTTCCAGAGACCCCCAAATTTGCCGTTTCGCTTCTGATTTTTCGCTCAGCTGCGCCGCGAAGCGGCGCGGCCGAACCAGAGCATTGCCCTTTCGGCATGGCGCGCCGGAAATTCGCCGCGGTGCAGTTCCAGAGCAGAGCATTTTCAGGTTTTCTGAAGCCTTAGCTCCAGTTCCAGAGACCCCCATTTTTCGCTCAAGCCCGTTCCAGAGCCCCCGATTTTCGATTTCTGTGCGGCACATAGGTATCACTTTGTAAGTTGAGTGCCCCCCCCCCCTCCCCGGGGTTTACCATTACATAGATCTCTCATACTTGTGTACTGGGACAAATCAATTATCTACATACAGATGAGGCCATCGTCAACAAATATTTACTGAATAGTCCCAACAAGTAACTTGAGCACTGACATAATTTACATCTGCTAGCACCTACATTAGCATTGCACCCACTCCAGACAGTGTGTTTTCACTTTCAGTGAAACTTTACCACAATGTAATTGGGAGGCACTTAACCCGTTGGAGACTAAGTACGAGTTAACTCATGTTGGGGTCTATGGAAAAATATATGTTATAGTGAAATTAAATCGTCTGCAACGGGTTAATTGAGTAGGAAGAGCTTTACAGACTCTCACAACGTTTGTACTAATCCACTAATGAAATTTTTTTCCATTGATGTTGACTGTCATGTAAGTGTATAATAAACTACATGTACGCATTGACTGAAGATACATACTGTAATAAGGATGGTGCTGAAATCCAGACTTCAAACAAAAAAAAAAACGTTCCATTAGGTTTCAACACCAAGACTGAGACCAGGACTGAGAAAAAGTGGTCTTGGGTTTGGTTTTGAATCACTCCAGAATTCAAAAATGTGCGTATATATATATTTTTTTTTCAGAAATGATATTTCAATAAATAAAAAGAATGAACAATAATTTCTGCTCAATTTCAACACAATCCAACACACATTCATACTTGTTCTCAACATTCAACAAAGCCACTACATAAAATCCAAGTCGTCTTTCCTGGACTAATCCAAAACAACACTTGAACTCTCATGAAAATGTGGAGAAATGCCTAAGGAATGTTTACTGAAGAGAGTAACTCAATATATCATCAGGAATTTATCATGTGATGCGAGTACTTCTGAATGTGTCTGCCTCAACAAAGATTTCGTCTGATGTTACAAGCAAGTCTGGGCCGGGGTAGAAGCAAATGTACAAGCCTGGGACCTTTAAGGAGGCTTCACTGTAGTTTTGGTTTCTAAATCCTTACAATGTTGGATTTAACAGGATATTTCCTCAATGAAAATTGTATATGTGACCGCCCAGCTCCAAACCAACAAAAAGTCGCAGATTATGATTCTCTGTAATAGACCAAAGAGTGTCATTTGGGTTGATCAAACCAAATTTTCAAAGTTTGTCTTATCTGAAAGAGGAATCTTTTCTCTTTCTACCATCAAAATTTGGTGGCTTACAACGAAACTGAAATTGAGATATTGGCAGTTTTTCTGGACCACATTTTTTTTAGACATGTGCTTTTGCATGGTGCACTTGAATGAACGTAATCTTTAAATCCGCTTTTTTCCCTTTTCTGTGAAACTGCACGTCCTAACTCTCTCATTTTACAATCACTTTTTGAATAGGTTAGGATGGTCCGATTTTGACAAGTTATATGTCATTTTAAAGCTTAGAGCTTATTCTTTAAAACTATGAAGAAAAGTGAAAACTAATTTTGGCCTACTTTTTGTGGGTTTTGAGCTGGGCGGTCACATATAGCATAATACAAGAAAAGAAAAAATGAAAGCAAATTGTGTAATTAACTCTTAACGTGTTGAAGTCACAAATATATACACTGTAGGCCTATGCACCACACAATATAGAGCTGTAATTTCCATGAAACTTTGTCTGTCAATAAAGAACTCCCATAAAACATTTGACAACAGTGATTTTCCCACGAAAACACAAAAACAGTCTCCACCCCAAACAAAGCATTATTTATGCTGATATTCTTGATCTCAGGGACTACCATGTGATATACAGAACTTGCTATGAGGACAAAAATACTATCATAACGTCAACAGTAATTTGTGTTCATGAGAAATAATGCCCACTCTATGGCGCCCCTGAAACACACATGGATTATGCGTTGTCCAGCCCACTGATCCCTGGCTTGGGCACATTAATGTTAATAATGGATGATTCATCGGATTATGTCTCCAATGCTTGCTTGCTCAACATCATTTTCTATCTCACAACACAGCAGCATGCCCTACAGCTGTATTATGCAGTAGCAGACACATACATGTATGAATTGTACCCAGCTTTATATGCAGGCATTTTTACATGTACATGTATGCGATAACCAGTGATTTACAGTATATATTGAAAGCAGGCATAATGTGTTTGGATATCAAAACAACATACATGTAGGCCTATATGTATGCACTACCAGTGATTTATATATTGAAAGCAGGCATGTGTTTAGATATCAA
>JZLH01S0600977.1:13150-27008 GCA_001188425.1 Eucidaris tribuloides
CTATGCTCTTGACGTTGATGTAAGCATCGTGTCACAAGAGTATTTCATAATTGCCAAAGAGGGCGGTTTTCACTTGCACAATTTTTTTTGAGACACACTGTACATGTACAGTATAAACAATTTTCAGTGGGTTTGAAGTTGTTTTTTGATGTCTAGAGTAACAACAGAATACATGTAGTTTGTGATTGATTGACGATAAAAATGTCTGATTGACCAAAATTATGGTTGGGATTTCATGTAAATTGGTTCCAAGCCTAGAGGCACACTGTTCACTCTTGTCATTTGTTCACCACTGCTTGTATTGTACGCATCTACGTTATATATCCTCAAATTTCACTGTCTGATAAAATATGCATAGTTATGCTTATCTCCCGAGATAATTTAGTAGATAATCCATATAAAAATCCAGGTTGGGGGTTTCATGAATAATTCTGAATAAATAAGAATCCAGTCAATTTTGTTGTAGTTACATGTACATGTACATACATGTACCTGTATAGGGACAGTGATTTTCCGTTTCAAAAAAAAGGCCTTTTCCGTTTCCAAAAATCTGGAATTCCGTTTCAACTTGCTTGAAAAATGGAAATTCCGTTTTACCATAGACTTTGTATACATGAAAAAAATGACAATTCCGTTTGCATAAAACTTAAACAAATATTTCTCGCTGTTTGTGTTTTTGTGTCAACTTTTTCTAATTTTTGTTCTCAGTTTCGTGTTTTTCCTTTCAAAAAGTAAAAATTTGGAGAAAAAAGAGGTTTTCTGTGATTTTCCATTTGAAAACTCATTTTCTGTTTCAAGTTGTGATTTTCGGAAATTCCGTCCGTTTTCCGTTATCGCGGAAAATCACTGTCCCTACCTGTACAGTTCGTAAGCATGCTGTATCAAAAATTGTGTTTACACACTGGGTAGAGTTACATGTATGTTCACGATGCAGTTGCATCACATGATACACTGGGTAACGTCGTGTTCCAGTGTACCGCATTGTGTAGCACCCTCTTGTGTCCTTCAAAAGTATTTTCTTCCAAAATCATGCTGAGGCCGCACCAGCGCATAACAGAAAGACATATAAAAAGGACAGAACATGGAGTGAAAATGATGCTGAAGTTGCTATTTTTACATCCTGTACTGAACGTGCTTACTACCATAGCAATGTGGAAGACCCGTTTTTTAAGTTTTTAAATCTTTGCTATCTGACGTATATCTGAAAGTGTTTGAATGGACAAATAAACACCCTATAACACAAAAGTTCAGGCAGTTATGCTGTCACTTGTAAAATAACCCTAATAAAATCTACATTTCTTTCATGTTTTCATGGCTACATGTATTTCACATTTTCAAACACCCCCCTTTTGACGAAAAAAAGGGGGTGATTCCGATGAAAAAAGGGGGTGATTCCGGGGAAAAGGGGGTGTTTGGGGTGTTAAGTCCAAGGTCTAAAATAAAATCAACATTTCTTTCATGTTTTCATGGCTATTTCACATTTCAAACACCCCCTTTTGACGAAAAAAGGGGTGATTCCGGGGAAAAAGGGGTGTTTGGGAGGTGTTAACACCCCCCTTTTGCAAAAGGGGGGTGTTTGAACACCCCAAACACGGAATAATCTTCCAAAGGACTAGACCATGAAATAAACAATCAAATTTTGCTTTGTTTTGACCATATTCACGTCTTCTTGTTACAAATCAGTGTAAATATAATGTATGTTCTGTCACCATGAGGACCACATAAGCCACAAAGAAAATACGATTCATAGCTGCTAGGTAGAAAAATATAGATTTGAGATTTGTTCACAATGTATGATACATGCATGTATCTCCCTACATGTTAAAACAAGAGTGTCGCCGCGGCGAGCACATAATACGCCCGCCTGTAACGCAGAAAATGAAAACATGTCACTGTGACCTTGACCTTTGGACCTCAAAATCAATAGGCTTCCTGGGATCCATGCTAGTAATAGTATCATACACACCAAATTATATGAGCCTGGGTTAAGTTAAACTGAAGTATATGGCGTTTACAAGGACTTCACAAGGGTAAGATGAAAACATGTCACTGTGACCTTGACCTTTGACCTTTTGACCTCAAAATCAATAGCCTTCCTGGGATCCATGCTAGTATCATACACACCAAATTATATGAGGCTAGGTTAAGTTAAACTGAAGTTATGGCATTTACAAGGAAAAGTTAATTGACGGACAGACGGACGGACAGACACTACGACAGACAGACGGACACCGAGCGTGATACCATAATACGTCCCGTATGTAGCCGGGCGTATAAAAAAATACAACAACATGGTGTGGGAGATTGTGTGGATGAAATTTCCAGCTGATCAGTTTTCGCAGTTGGAATAGAGATAGCTTTAAGTATTTCAGCTCCAAAAAGATAAAAGTTAACAAAATATCTAGGAACAGGACACTCATACCTGTCTAGGAGAAAACCACCGAGTCAGAAGGGTTGCAATGTAGAAGAGCCAGCCAACTTCAAGCGTTAGTGTGTTGTCGTCGTCTTACTGCAGTCAGCCACAAGTGCGCTTGTGAAAAACACTTCCATCTAACAATACATCTCGTGAACGAAAATGAGTCTCTCTCTCTCTGTCTACATTATGGTGGAAAAACACATCAATCGCTGGCTCATAAATCCGTCTGAAAAGAAAAAAAAGCAGGGTAGAATAAACTAACAAGAAAATTATCAGTTAGATACAGGCTAGATATAATGTAAAATGCATCAGTAAATGTTAATTTGAAATTCTAGAGCAGCACAACTTTGCCTTTTACTGCTGGCCCATGTTTAACAGAGTTTTGTTTCTCTTCTCATGCACAGGAGGTAGTTTATGTTTATGGATTTTGCATAAGCCTACATGTACATTTCTTTCATAACTGAAAGGTTTTCAGAGAGTTATGTTTGATAATTCATGTTACTGTTTTTGCAAGGAATACAGAAATATTCTACAAGCGTACCATATTCCATTTTTGCCAAACTGATTTAGGGATCTGGAAGTAAGACGATTAAATAATAACAGATATAATTCAGTGAAGTCAGAAAAATATTTTAATTCATGTTTGAGAACAGAATGAAAAATTATCTTGGCCCACTATGCAGTAAACTGAGTAAAGCAATATCGCAAAGATTTTTTTACAATGATAATATGCAAAAAGGATATGGCTAAAAGCATTACATCGTTATTTTATGGCATTACCTAAAAAAAATATTGTCAACATTGAAATACATGCTTTGTTTTCTCAGTACACATCAATGAATTTTGTATTGTAAAAGCTACTTCACTTGGCAGTGGATGTCAACCAGATGAAGTACTGTAGCTTCTCTCTTTTACAGTGTACATGTCATCGTGGTATTTCTATTTCTTCGTCTTTCACACTGCTTACACATATGTTAATGAGGAGTCTCTGTACCTTGCCCCCCCCCCCACCCTTTCTCTCTCTCCCTCTTTCTTTCTCCCTCTCTCTACCTCTCTGCATCACACAGGTACTATATAATATGTTTCGAGTATTATTGTAACTGCAACGAGGGCCACCAATGTTTAAGCATAAACTCTGCTTATTTTGGTGACCCTCCTGCATGGTACGCTCCCTTAACTGTCTTTTTTTTCTCATTTAAATAATGCATTATTGTACGTCTTCATTCATTTTATGTATAATTGGTAATGACTAGTTTACTTTTTACTTGATTTTGTACCATGCAGAAATAAATGAATAAATAAATGAATAAATAAATAAATAAATAACCATGATTCTCACTTTGTGCACCTACACATGATTAATAGGGGGATTTCGGCACAAAATGAAATGACATTATACAACTCAATAAAAATACTAGTCAATGTTGTCATCCACGAGTCAAATTCAATGTAAACACAGTTTGTTAAATGACTTTATTTTACTTGAAAATGATTCAGAAAACATTTTACAGTGAAATTTCTGAAACTGTGAAAGCTTGTAATCATATTTAATTCAATTGTACCAGCTAGGTCCTACATGAACTGCCACGGCAGATTTGAAATTTGAACATAAGTTATAATTGAATGAAATGTTGCTTTTATCTGTGATATTTTACAAGTGCAAATCTACTAAAGCGCAGAAATAAAATAAAACATAGCACAGCCATTCCACATAAATGTCATGCAAGTCACACGTTTCATGTCACGTAAGTCGTTAACAAGGGTATAGATCAAAACCGAGAAAATATTGGAGCCGAATCCAATACTTGATCAAGTAAAACAATCATCTATACCCCGACATGCGACTCATAAGACACAGCATGCGTGACTTGCGTGACACAAGTATGGAATGGCTGAGCAAGTAATTCACGATCAAAAGCCTATTGGAACTATATTTCTGTGAACAGGTGTTCTGTGAAATTCCTGGCTCACAGTAAGTTCCTTTCAACAGAAGCAGAATTATCATGGAAACACATCAGTAAAAGTTTTTAAAAAGTCAAGCAAATATTAGAATTGTTTTAGACTTTTAAAACTTCTCACAAAATGCTACTTTCTTCCGATGGAAATATGTTCAGATGAAAATATTTTTACCCAATTTCCCACGTGAATGTTTAATCTAATAGAGATAGCTGAAAACACCTGTATTTTTTATTTTATTTTTTGATGTGCCAGATGTGTTTAGACTCACAACCAAAGGGTAAAATATACACACACAATGATGACCTTCAACTTTTATTATCAAGTGGGTCAAATACCAATGCTTGTCTGCAAAACACATGAACCCCAACATTTGTCAATTCCTGTTTTAAAACTGAAGGATTGCACAGAGAAAACAAGGCCCCATAATTTTTTTTATACTAACAAGGCCCCAAGATTTTTTACATTTTTTTGTAACTGTTTTAATTTATTTTGTATTTTTAAATTTACATATTTACCTATTTAATTATTTATCTATGAATTTATATGAATATTAATTTATCTATTCAATTATTTATTTTTCTGTATTTACTCATTTTTGGGTTCTTTTTTATATTATAGGCCTATATATTTTGATTTATTAACCTTTGATTTTTCTAATTTCTATTTATATCTGTAAGGTATTTATATATCTATTTTTAGTTATTGCTTTTTTTGGGGAAGGGGTGTATTTTAGTCACAGATATAAAGGTTGGGGTCTTCAGAACAAAATGTCATCCTTGAAAACTCCTTTACTGGGTTGGACCTACAGTAATGGGGTTGCAGGTAAATAGGCCTACTTCAGTGTTAATAAGCTCAGAGGGTGCACTAATTCCTCATTTAAAAATGGGTAAAAGGCCCTAAATCAGGCTCTTATTTGTTTTCTTTTAAGAAAGTTAAAGGGTCAACCCAACAATCCAAAGTTACATGTAGGGAGTGTTCAGAAAATCGTTGGCAACAGATGCCTATGTATGAGTGACAGTGACACCATATTTCACCCCTACCCCCCCCCCAAAAAAAAAACAACAACTCCAGCAACCTCGGCTCATCCATACATGTACAAGTAAGAAGCTACAGTATTTATTAATACACCTGTATGTGCTACTGCTAAAACAGGAGTTAGTGTTCCAAATAAAGGACATCAAATTTCTTTAAAGACTTTTTTATTCAAGAAATAAAGCTTTCTTGAACCAATTGTTCATACCTGAAGTGAACGAATAATTTGGAATTATTCACTTTTTGGCTGGTTTTGTAGTGCTTTCAAATGCTTTTTAAACATGATGGCATTTTTCTATGCACATCACATGGGGATGGGGAGGGGGGAGGGGGAGAGCGAAGGGGAGGAGGTTAAACCCCCTAACCAGCTAACCCTCTAACCAGCTAACCTAAGGACGTACCAAGGCCCCATAATTGCATTGCACCAAAGATGAGCGTTCTTCCAGACCCAATCCTGATGACCTTCTTTTTTTTGCTTGTCACCTAATGTCCCCCCCCCCCAAAGCCAGCCTAGATTTTACCCTAGAACCGCCCCTGGGCAATAAACAAATTGGTGCTACTGTAAGTACTGTATCATTGCTACAGCGATATTTGCTAACATACAGGCTCGCTCAATATTATAAAGAGGGGTTTTCCCCCTTTTTTTTCAAATGCCACTACTAGGTGTCATAAAGAAAATGACACAAAAATACCACAGGCTCTATTGTGTGGTCACTGGTTGTTTCCGCTAGATACAAAATGAGCGGATGTACATGTATCTGGGCAGGAGATGACACAATACCAAACACAAATTTCTGTCATCCTTTTATTTACCCATACCAAGTAATCTTAAATTATGGAATTTACAATAATTTTTTTTCCCTGTGAAACTGAATGAACACATTTATTTCCATGTACAAATGCAAATTTACATCGAGGCTGTGCAACTACAAATCAGAGAAAAAAATGTGTAACACAATCATGATTTATTAATAATATTCAACAAAAAAATAACTAAAAAGTAAATTTACAAACAAAACAAAAATTTAACTAGATTTGAATTCGTCACTGAGACGAATTAGGTGATCCGCGCGTCATCTTCGTTACATGTAACTGCAGTTACGAGATATGGACTAAATTTGATTTTCATTAATGACGTCTAAGACGACATTATGATAATTAAGATAACAAAATGATGCAATGTATCCAAACTGCAATTTGAGGAATGAGGGATTTTTTAAAAGATTTCACGCGCGCGTACCTGTCCGTCATTACGCGCGTGCACGCACATGGATATATAAAAAGTTGACCCTTGACCTGATCTTGATCTGTGCCAAATTTGGTCATGTAATTTGGCGTCAGTCATGAGATATACAGAAAATCCGTTTAACTATGACGTCATAGATGACGTCACGGATGACTGGTCACACATTTTTGAGAACTTATCATGACACATCATCATGCAAATTTGCAACATCCCAGGACATGGCAGTCATGAAATATGGACTACATTTGATTTTCATTAATGACGTCATCGAGATTAAAATAACAAAATGACGCATGAAATCATATCTAGGCATCATAGCCTATCAGAACAATAAACAAAAACATGAAAGTCATGGGTTATTCTAGAGATTTATGACTGATTTTAAAATGCACGTTAAGTGTACGTGCGCGCGCGCGCGTTTTAACGTTTTCGGGCGCGTATGCCTTATTTCAGGTCCAATTGGTTTGGAAAAGGTTCAAAATGATGTAGAATTCAGTCAGGTGTTCAAAACCATCGAAAAAAACGGCGAAATTCGATCACGAAACGGGTGCGCGTGAAAAAACGCGCGCGTACGCGCGCGCACCAAAAATGCGCCAAATGTCCTGAAACGTATGCAGACAAAATCCTAGGTCGATTGGAGCATTTTTAAGATTTGACGCCCCCGTACGCGTCCATCGTGACGCGCGCGCGCACGTGGCTTTGTCCAGAGGTTGACCTTGACCCGACCTTGACATGTGCTAAATTTGGTTACGTAATTCGACTTCAGTCATGAGATATTGACATAAAAAGAATTTGACAAATGACGTCATAAATGACGTCACGGATGACTGATCACAAAAATGACATGTCATTGTCGTGACATTGTCATGACACATGATCATGGAAAGTTGCAACATGACAGGACATGTCATTCTTGAGATATTTGGGACACAAAAAAGTGGTCAGAAAGAAAGAAGAAGATGAAGATTTTGACGAAATCAATGGTGATCCGCAACGGTTACACGTTGCGGATCACCAACAATGCTTTCATCATCTAACGTTCGTTAGATTAGACTGACTTGAGTCGGGACGGAGATGCATGTATTTGCATCTATTTTCTAGTTAGATCTACATGTAGATTTAGATTAATTTTATACCCCTATTTGTGTCTATGGGCAATTTCGTGATTAGTTACGTTACATTTTATGACAAACTTTACTCAACATTTGGCTCCTACATGAATATGCTTTGATATTATTTTTCTGTTTTGGTACTGTCAGTTCTCTAGACTGGCACCTACTTCACAACATCAAACAAAATCATGAGACATGTTTCAGTGGGTAATAACAAGAACTTTAATTATGGTTAGTTACGTTACATAAAAAGGACATGGAAAAAAATGACAAGTCTTTGTCCTCAAAGTTTCCTCAACCTGTTTTCAACTGAAACAAACTGTGATATTCATGCTATTTCTGGTGTCTTGATAAGTCATTGATATATAACTTAATTGATACAAATCTTTTCATTTTAACTACAACATCAAAACATGGTTAGTTACGTTACGGTTAGTTTACGTTACATTTTGTCCATCACACAAATTTGCGTTTATTCATGTCTTTTTCAGATACATGCATATGTGGGACTCTATTACTTTCAAAACAATAAGAGGCTATTGGCATGGGAAAAACTGCAGAATAAATGATAATTTTTCATAAAACTGAGATTTCATCACAGTAGTCCCACATGTGGTATTTCATGTATGGTTCTGATTCTCCTACAGGGTGCTGGTGAAGACATAAAATTTTGAGTAGAAATGATGTCCCCCATTGTTTCTTCATCATGATTCATACCCATTCAAACCACTGAAATGTAATATGATTCAAGATAGAGAAGTTTACATGTATATTGTGATTTGTCCAATAATTCATGGAAATGCCCCTGTATGTCTCTTAATAATTCAAATTCCTGTCCTACTTTCACATATTATCGGAGCTAGTGCATTAAGGTATCAACGTAGTCTCACATATAATGGTTCATGTAGGGTACACAAATCGCAGCATGTTTAACTGCCATCATTTTCATGGGAAATTAGGGTTAGGGTTGTTAACGGACAGGGGGTATTATTCTAGGTTGCTGACTTCAGCGTGTGCGGTTTATTCCGTCAACGTATCTCCTGACGGAATATAAACCTAGAAAATTTGCTGTTTGGGCTTGGATATGTTAACGCACAAGTGCCCATATTATCTTTCACTGTTTCATTTTTTCTGTCAAGCCATCAATCAAAATTTGTCCGTGTCTGATCTTGATAAAGCAACAATTACAAAGATTTCACTCATTAGCGAGATCGATGGAATGTCGCAGAACGCAGTCCTATCTGCTACCGTGGCAGAAGTTGAAGAGATAAATACGCGATTAAAATAATATTATTGAATATTTTACCATAAATTTGCTATCCTCTTGCAGCTCAGAAGTTCCTTTTTCTAAAATTGTCCTTTTTTTCACACTAAATCATCGTTAAAAATATGATAAAATGCATCTGAAACACAACTATTCAGAGAGCTTCAAGGAAGCGACTTCACACGGAGACAACATTTTGTTGAATATTTTGTTGTTGTTGTTTTTTCGACTCAGGTTCTCGAAGGGGTAAATGCCATCTTCGTTCAATAAATGCCATTTTCTTGTAGAGGAGATCCTGAGCTTTCGACTGATACCAAACTTCCAGGTAATTTTCACTTTTAAATACCTTAAAATCAATTCCAATTTATATGTAATCATTTTTCTAGAAAAATCAGGCCCTAATTTTTCTAAAAACTCATAAAATCAACAATTTAGAATGATAAAAAGGTATGCATCTAGTATTTTCTGAAAGCTTGAAGTGTTGTGATTCTAATGGTGCACATTGATTTTGATTTGGCCTGTGCGATAAGCTGCGGTTTACATGTACGTATGTTTACAACTGTGTCGAATTGCAGAAATCTGGAATGGCATCGTGACTGTGCGTGTATTACTGTGTGATGGCTTGTTTATAAATGTTCATATAAAAGACTTTCATTATGGAATCTATAAATAGTTAAAATAATGAATTTATTTTTATAGATGAAATCTAAACTGCATTTTCCATAGTTTCAAACTTATTTTAAAAGATGAGACTGATAATGATAATGATTCATTAATATTATAGAGGTACATGACTACATGTACTTCTACGTATATGAAGAATACAGCTCAATGTGCCTAGTGACTGGCTACTGCAATATGTGAAGAAACAGAAGCTGGGACATTTTGGTCATATCATAAGACATGATGGTCTGGAGAAGAGAGTCCTTGGGGCACACATTCCTGGAAAGCATAGTAGAGGAAGACCTAGATGTAGATGGGACAGAACAATAAGGGAGGCATTTGGTATCATGGAGAAAGCAACTAGAATGGCTCAGAATAGACGACTGTACCACGCTGCCGTAAGGGAAGCTACGCTCTGATTAGAGTATACTGTGATGACGACGATCTATATGTACATGTACCATCAAGTTATATGAGCTCTAACCCAGTTTGGATTTTTTCCTTGCAAGCTTTTTCTGTTTTCTTTTTTTTTAACCAGTGTTTCATTTTTTTCTAGTTGAGGAATGATGTTCAGATAGTGCAAGTTAATTTCCATCTGCACAGTTTCAATTGTTCTGAAGCCATCATTAAGTTGTTCCCATTACCATGTTGAAAAATAAATTAAAGTTGAATTCATTGTTCACGTTTTACCATTGCTTTCATTTCATCTTTTTGAGAAATGTTGTTCAGATTGTTTTAAATTTCATTTTGCTTCATTCATACTTCTGGTATTCAATGTTGTTTTGGATTAAACTTCATTAATTTTACTAATATGGTTTTAAAGTTTGAAATTGCATGTTTGTCCACAGTGGAGCTTTGTTTTCGATTTATATCTCATTTTTAGCTCAGTTTATCTGATGCATGCAGTTTCCACTTTTGAAAGATGATTGAATTATATTTACAATGTTCCTTTGGACTGGCATGATTTTACATGTATTTTGCATGTTTATTACAATGATGCACAAATTGCTTTGTTTTCGATTTATATCTCATTTTTAGCTCAGTTTATCTGATGCATGCAGTTTCCACTTTTGAAAGATGATTGAATTATATTTACAATGTTCCTTTGGACTGGCATGATTTTACATGTATTTTGCATGTTTATTACAATGATGCACAAATTGCTTCTTCAAATTATTTTTTCAGTCTTTGTATTTTTTCTTTGTATGAAGTTTTGTACATACAGTAAACTTTGTGTAAGTCGAATCACTTGGGACCACACAAATCACCTTGACTTAGAAGATATTCGAGTTACAGTTTTGTATACAATTCTATGTTAGAGATGAAGGAAACATGTATACATAGGGAATTGGAGGTGTCAAAAGTGTACCAAGGCAGAGAGGGAATGGGAAATTTATGACATCTTCACAGTCATGCTGACAGTCAGAGATCAAAAGGTCAACCCATTAAGACCATCAAGAATGGCAGTTATGGCCACTTCGATCTAGGTGTATGATTTAACACATGTTTGCTCCTTTTGGGACTTGAAAATATGTTTGAGATAGGCAAACTTCGATTTAAAAATCGACTTACAAGAAAAACTTCCCAGTGAAAAAGCACGGAGCAAATTGGGACTGTCAAAAATATTCGACAGGCGATAAATCGACTTGTGCGACGTCGAGTTATGCGGAGTCATCTGTATTTTTAGTTGGTTACCAACCATGAGCATATATATAGGCCTATATATATATCAAAGTGTTGAAATGAGGAAAATAAAAACCAAGATTACACAAGAAGAAGCTGACTTCACAAGCGCTTTCAAGTTTATTCATCAGGTGAAGTAACTTGTTTTACAATATGTGTCAGTTTATATACACGTTCTCACAACCTGGTTCAACATCAAATATGATGAGGACCCTTCAATCTTCTCATACCAGCTCCTGAAGGACTACCAGGAAGGAGACCTAGAGATCTTGGTGTGAAAAATAGAAGGTAAATGTACATTAGTAACACTAAGATTGCATGCATGCAAAAAAATACCATTCATCAAAAGTAAACCTTTTCACATTTCGACTCGTGAGTTGCCTCCGACTTTAACATCGTCAAACAATTCTTTGTACAAACAAAAGGTTGCATATCATGGCAAAACTGTGAAGCTACATCTTACTTTAAAATGCCATAAGATATCTTTTGAAATGAACTTTCCAATGACCAGATTTAATAGGCAGATGGATCTCGAAATTCAAGTTATTGTTTCTAGTTGATGTGATTGTTGTAAATCTGACATTCAATATACAGGCAAAACAAAACACTGAATCTTCTTCCTTTTAACATGGAATATATCTTTAAGATACAGAGTTGATTTAAGCACCATTCTATTTCTCACTTTACAAGCTTTCCAATGAAACAGTGACTCCAACTCTCCCGTTTTCGGCGGGAGATCTCCCGCTTTGAGTCAATTTTCACAAATCTCCCGCCCTCCCGCTTGAGTTTGAATTTCTCCCGCCCTAGCGTTTTTTTCTCACTTTTTTCTCACCGGCCCAACACCTTTTTGAAAAAGAACATGAATCTGAATCAGTGATTTGAACCTCATTTAGTGTTGTCATATTGTTCAAAAATAGCCTAAGACACAACAAAGAGCTTCTAAAATCCAAAATGTTCGCTCCGCGCAAGGAATTCAATGCTTTGCGCCGGTAATGTAAAGCTATACGCGCACATTAAGTTCAAGGGTCTCCCATTGCTAGGGGTCTCGCGGGAGAATCTCCCGCTTAAGAGGTGTTTGGGTTTGGAGTCCTCTGATGATACCAAAACTTGTTGGGGTTCCCTTCAACAAGAATTCAAAATCTCAACCGAACTCCCTAAACACTCATCATGCCAATATGTCTGCCCTTACGAGATATTACAGTCAAAATGGGATATGTAACTAACAGGTAGAACTACATGTTACACCCTGTGTTTGTACAAGTATTGTAAATGACAAGCTACTTTACTCACACCATACAAGCAAAGGGAAATATAGTGCAAACGATGCTATATTCCCCTTGCACTGTTACAAAGTACAGTTTTCATTTAAAAAAATTACGCTTTTCACAGAGCCCATAAGAAACAATTCATTTTTCTGTCAGATTAAACAATTATCAAAGATACTACCATGGACACCTAACTTTGTCAAATATGATAATTACCACTAAAAATCTCAAAAAGAAAAAAAGGAAGAAAAGTTACCAGGGAGTCAGAAAAACTTAACCGCGAGAAGTTTCGAAATTTTTATGTGACAGTCAGCACACCTCACACAGATTGTCCAAGTCGTGTGTTAACAGTGATTGCCTTATCAACTGACTTAGTCTCCAGTGTAAATACGCCATCTACGTTCGTTTTCAATTTAAGTGCCTGTCATTCAAACTATAAACAGTCCACAACGTTGCGCTTACTCCGCCAGTCTGTGGCGGCAATAATAATGTAATCCGGAAACCCGACTCCACTCTAACACGAAAACCTGGCGTACCCAACGTCGGCTTGCAGTGCGGACTGTCGTCCCCTGTTCAGACGGCCTGTGATGGTGACGTCGAGCCGTCCGATATGTCGGCCAGCGTGGCCGAGTTTCTCCGGGATCGGCTGTCCGTAGGCCGGGTTGTCTGAAAACTATAAAAGTATGCGACCCGCGACCAGAAATTTGCTGCACGCTGACTGAACGCTTTTATCCGAAAGGCAGATTCCGGTGGGCAGTGGTTACATTTTTATTTTATTTTTGTGACTTATGGACCGACAAGACAGCAACTTGTGATTAATAAGGTAGATCTACATGTAAGTCAAGATGTTTTTAATATTTGTGTATTATTTTACATTTGGAGATGGAATTTCCTTGGAGGAAGTTTCATCCAAATATCAGGCCATCACTGTTAAACGGAAAAGTCAATGGAGTGCTCTCGTGAGTGACTTTACTTGATGCTGGTTGGCTGCTTGTGCAGCTGCACGGGTGAACAACAAAACCACCGTATTCTGCGCCAGCCAGCTGCGGCACGGCCCGCGCGGTGAGACGGTGATTGCCGTACGTGTACCCTGGCACTGGACAAGGTAGGCAGGGTAGGCAACCCTTCAGAATTCAGCAGTAAATAATACAGTGCTAGATAGAATTTCTACGCCAAAATATATAACTGTCTAAGGTATTAAATGAAGAGAAAATTGAA
>JZLH01S0600983.1:9628-40613 GCA_001188425.1 Eucidaris tribuloides
CTTTGAAGCCTTCCAGAACGTGGATTACTTTCACCGGGTTTCTAGCCTTCTATGTAGCGTCTGTTCAACAATTTTATCATTAATTCATTATATACTGAAAACACTTCTTAATCAGCCAAATATCCCAATAATGAACGCGTTTGCAAAATTCAAGCACAATCGAGATAACTACAGCAATGAGAGGTACGATCCATGCATGGTAGATCCAAAGCCGGAAATCAATTTTTCAGGACGATCCACTAATATCGGAGTCCTTAAAATTTCAGGCATCTTTCATTTTTTCCGCACTATCGTAGATCCAAAGCTGAAATGATCGAATCCACACATTTGCGAAGATCCACTTACATCGCTATACTTGACATTTCACGTACCATTCATTTTTAATTCAAAACTATCGTAGATGTAATGCCGAAATGATCAAATCTTTATTTACGAAGATCCAGCGATATCGTTGTTCTTTGATTTCAGTCATCGTTCATCTCACACCCCAAACCATCATTATACCCAAGCTGAAATGATTAATCATTGTTTACGAAAAACTGGTTATAGCGTTGTACTTTTGATATCAGACATCATTCACATCTTTTCCAATCGTTCTATCTATCTATCTATCTATCTATCTATCTATCTATCTATCTATATCTCTCTATCTAGGCTATTTCATCCTCTGTAGTATGAAACTCTCTTTGAGCATCTTCCATTTCTTTCTGCTGTAGCCTCTTATGACCATGTCATTCTTGTATGCTGTTATGTCATCTCTCTATATCTTTTTTCCTTTTCCGGAGCGAGGTTGCCTAGCGACGTGCCCTGCCCACCTCCATTTCATTTCTTTACTTTTCACAATGGTATCTTTGATTTGGGTTCTGTTGCGTATGTCGGAATTGTTACACCTGTCTCATATTAAAACAACCTACATAACATTGTGGAAGCGCTATTTAAAAAATTGTCCAAACCCTGCTTCTGACACATCTGGTAGTGTAGATGACAAATAAACACCTTAGAACACAGTAAAGTGGACAGTTTATCTGTCACTCAGTAAAATATGTGCAAATTCAAATTGGCAGCATAATTTCTATCCAGTGATAGAAATTCTGCAACACAGCAGTCTATGGGAGATACTGAAGTCCCCTCCTCAAATTTTTACTTTTTTTAAAGCACTTACTGATCGTTAAACTGCAATTTTTCAGGGCTATTTAAGCATCGCCAGAAAACACTGTACATGGAATCATGCAAGCTCAGATTCTTTAAAACTAGAAACACTGTTAAAACAGTTTAAACATTTAGCATCTTCCTTTCCATAGCTCTCTGGGTTACAAAAAGTTTTTGATATATTTCTTTAGTCATAGATCATGTTTAGGCATTATAGGTCGAGGGTTTATGTCGAAGATCGAAAGCCAAAATGATCGAAAATACGTCGATCCAGTAACAGCGATGTCTTTTGAATTTCAGACACCATTCATCACCATTCACCATTCATTCAATTCCAAACTATCGTAAATCTAAAGCTGAAATGATTTAATCATTGTTTACGAAAATCCAATTATATTGTTGTCATTTAAATTCCAAGCATCATTAGTTTTTGCGAACTATCGTAGAATCAAAACAGAAATGTTTGAATCAATGTTAACAAAGATCCAGTAACATAGTTGTCCTTTAGGCTTCAGTCATCCTTTATCTTTTTTCCCGAACTATCGTAGATTAATATCTGATATTGAATCAATGTTTATTATAAGATCCAGTAATATCGTTTTCCATTAAACTTCAGGCATCATTCATCTTTAATTCAAGATTATCATAGATCCAAAACCGAAATGATCAAATCAATATGAAAAATCCATTGATATAATTGTCTTTATTGGGAAATAAGTACTCCAAATTGAATATGTTCACAGCTCCAGCGGTGATTTTTTGCTGAAGCTCTAAAAATCGTTATTCTATATTTTTCTTCAGTAATTTTATACTTATACTAAACTATCGTAGAGCCAAAGATAAAATGATCATACTGAATTCAATGCATCGATTATAATTCCAAATATCACAGGACCGATAATAATAATCAAATTGGCCTATAGGCCCAGTGAAGGTACAGTGATTTAGTTTATCAAATTTCAGGCATTATTCATCTTGCAATAATTCCAAACGATGACACATCAGGATTTCATGTAATCAAATCAATATTGATATTAAGGTCCAGTTACTTCGTTGTCCATCTCTCATAGATCCAAAATTGAAATGATCATATCAGTTTTGATGGAAATTCACACGAATATCATTTCGCAATGAACCCAAAAATATCCCTCTTCAGTGTACGAATACAATGCTGAAGTGATGAAATCAGTGCTGATGGAAATTCAGTAACAACATAGTCGGAATTATTCCTCTATAAATACTTCCAACTATAACAGACCCGGCATGCAGAAATGAAAAGATCAAAATGATTGTTCAAGAAGATACGGTAATAAAACGGGGTAATATGGACCCCTTAAGTAAGATAAAGATTTCCCAGAATTTTATTTTATTGTTTTAAAGACGTCTCATTATCAGTTGAAAGATTTGGTTCATGGATAGGTATACACCAAAAGACGTCCATTTATTAATAAAAGATATAGGCCTTCGAAAAAACTTTTGCAAAGGGTCCATATTACCCCAGCGTGGGGCAATATGGACCCCTCTGTTATTTACAATAGCGACGGGGCAATAGGGTCCATAGGGTCCACATTGCCCGTCCATAAAGATTCTACACGGGAATACACATGGGTGTCCATATTACCCCAAATCACACATACACAATTCAAGTATCCAGCTGTTTGATAATTAGACGTAAGCTGGGTATTTTATACATGTACTGATATATGTGTTATGTTAGAACTATATGTTGCCATGGTAACAATCTCTAGACCGAGGCTCAAGAGAAAAAATGGGTGTTTTGAAATGTCACTGACATTCGAAGAAAATAGGATGAAAATTTTAAATTAAAATATTTTTGTGACTTTCACGACACTACCTCCGTATACCTAAATTACAGTTGTTGGATGATTTTTTTTAAAGAAACAATGAAAGGGTCACTCATATCATCCCTAGTTTAAAGATAAACGGGGGGTCCATATTGCCATGGGTGTCCATATTACCCCGGTTTCCCCTAATAATCATTGCTCATTAAACTAGAACATGCCTACGGACTGCAAAGCTTTGCTCCCTGAGCCCTTCATGGCCAGAAGAGCTACCAGCTACCACTCAATCCCTCTGGCCATTAACCTCTAACACTCCACGAGCAGACCCTTCATCCACTCCACGGTACCTGTCTGAAGCAGTTAACGAGAAAATGAAGTTAGAGTTATTTCTGACAACGGTGCACAGTCCTTCAAAATCAAAGTTCATAAGCACCACTCTAGCTACCTTCAGCTGTGGCAACCACAGATTGATCCATGTGGTTCATCTGCTATACTCCTCAGCCTATATCATAAACTGACTTCACTGTTACTCTCGATGGGATATTGTTCGCATAAGCACTGTATAGAAAAAACTTCAGGAATGATTCTTCTTGTAATATTTCCCATGGCAGACCATACCTTAGACCTTACATGTGCGTCGTTCCGTCCTCGGGAGGACATTAATCCGCAAGTTTTCTCCACTGCATTTTTTCTTGGGGTTGGTTATTTAATCCCATGATTTTGTGTATGCCTTGTAGGTCATTGTCTTCTTTCCCCCTCTGTATTGTGAGTGGCCTTCCTCTTTTCCTCTTTCCAATTGTTGGTTTTGAGGATTCTGTCGTCTTTGTGTGTCAGCCAACCTATCCTGTTTTACTCATGATTTGAGAATCAATCAGTTCTTTGCCGTATTTTGCTTGTAACATGATCTCTCTATTTTCCTGTGTACGTATAGAAAAAGGCATCTTATTTTGTTTGTCCTTAGCCGTCATTTGCCATGTCTCAGATGCATAGAGCAACGCCGAGAAAGCTGCTGCTGCTTTATAAGTTATATAATTTGAGTTTTATTTTTTAGTAGCTTTGACATTTTTTCTCTTTCCAGCCCCCAAATGTTGAATTTGCCTTTCCAATCCTTATATGCGTATTTCGAACTCTTGCTGTCGTTGTTAATTTTGCTCCCCAGGTACTGGAATTTCTGCACCATCTCTATTGGTTTTCCATTGATAGACATTTGCACTCCTTCCTGAAGAATGCACATAACTTCACATTTATCTTCCTTAAACGTAAGTTCCATTTTACCCGTTTTTTCTACTGTTGTATCTGTGCATCTTTGAAGATTGTGTGCGTTTATTTCAAATGAAGCCATGTCATTAGCGAGGTCCAGGACAAACGATTTTATGGTTCCAAAGATGATTCCAAACCCTTCTTTCACGACTATCTTCATTCCAACATCAATAACCAGGAGGAAGCTGAAAGTGTGACAGAATATCTCGCTATTTGACACCAGTGTTGAGTTCAAGTGGGTCAGAGATTTCATCGTTTAACAAGATTCAGCACTGACAGTCTTCACAAAAGGCTCGCATCATTTTACTATTTTGTTTGGTATTCCATACTGCATTGCTATCTCTACATTATCTTCCTGTATGACAGGCACAGAACATAAATGATCAAATCCATGTCGATGAAGATCCAGTAACATGGTTGTCCAATACAGTGAAGAGATACAAAGAACGAAAAGCAATTTTCTTTCAAATTCCGCAGTGCTGAAAACAAGCAAGAGTTGAAGGAATATTATCGCCATCCGTTTCTGAAGAAGTTGAACAAAATACATATTGAGAATGTAGTGTAAATTTTAAATTTTCTTGACTGTAATCTCAATTGTTTAACTCCTCTGTATGATGAAATGCTCAGAATTTATAGCAGGTATTCTGAAAAAAAAGATATGTAAGAAAATTCGAAACAGAGAATGAGTAAGTTCAAAGTAAGTCAGAAAGTAATTATTTGTACTTTACGCATCCGAACTCAGATACCAACGGGAAAAAAGGAGACACTAAAATCTCCACAATAAGAATAAGAAATAGAGCATAATATTTTCCCTCTCATGCGGGTATAAGCAATTGTATTTGCCTTGATTTTCTTGTATTGATTTGCAGAATAAAATATATAACAAATGTTGGAAAGACAAAATCTCATACTGATTAACAAAATTAAATTTTCGTAAAATATAAACCGTGCATTGCAGAACTGACCATTAATTGTTCGATATACATAAATAACCATAGACACACATACAGACATACACATACACACACATGCAGATACACACCACATACTCGCACACAATCACACTGACACACACCATCACGCACATACACACATGCACACCATTAAACACAGACACACACAGACACACAGACACAGACACAGACACACAGACACACAGACACACACACACACACACACACACACACACATAGCTGCATTAAGAAATTGTCATTCTTTGTATCACGACGTGGGATTAGGTCTTGATATCCTGAACTGAATCTCGATATTTTTTATCAAATTATCGAAAACCATTAATGGATTAGATAATCACATTTCTGATTGATGATTTCTTGATATCGGCAATTTATTTGGCAGTGCCTAGAAAAGTTGGTATGGAGGCAGGTAGATCAGAATATATGGCTTTTTGTACGTCCGATGACAGCCCATGGAAGCGTATAGCGTGAGTGTGTGACGTAGATGTATAGGCTTCCTGATTGGTTAGAAGTTCACAACTCAACGAAGGCCACGCCCCTATGCAGTTTAATCCGGGGGGGGGGGGCACTCGACTTACAAAGTGATACTATGTGCCGCACCGAAATCGAAATCGGGGCTCTGGATACGGGCTTGAGCGAGAAAAATGGGGGTCTCTGGAACTGGAGCTAAGGCTTCAGAAAACCTCAAAATGCTCTCTGGAACTGCATTGCGGCGAATTTCCGGCGCTCCGTTGGGGCGCCGTGCTAAAAATGCAATGCTCTGCTCGGTCGCGCCGCTTCGCTTTCGCGCGCGGCTGACCGAAAATTAGAAGCGAACGGCAAATTGGAGGTCTCTGGAAACTGGAAAATCAAAATTTTCGGTGACTTCTGAAATTGAGATGCTCTGGAACGGAAATTTGGGCTGAAAATGGGGGTCTCTACCGCGGCACATACGTATCACAACAATTATACTAAGTGCCCCCCCCGGGTTAAATCCCGATGCTTATGAAGCAAGTCGTGCTCGAGGCATTGTGACCGCTCCTGTCGATGTCTCACCACCTGAAACATGTTGTATACTTTAAAATAAAAGGATATACGGACGCTCATGCACTTCCCGTGAAAAACAAACAAACAAACTAACAAACTATTGACTCGTTTGTTTGTTTTTTCTTTATCATAATTATGTATCCATTTTTTTATTTCATTTTTCATTAATCAATTTTTTCATTTCATTCATTATCATTCTATTGATCATTTTTATTTATTTTTTCATTCATTCAGTATTTATTTGCTTGATTGATCGATTGGTTGATTTGTAATAGATAATATCCACTTACGATTCGACCTTTAATATCTTGGATATACTCACAGTGAATAATGAGCATATGGAAACGACGATTCGAAGTCACCCCTGGGATTCTGTACCTAGGTGTAAATAGTAGCAGTCGTCCGTCAAACGCCCCCTTTCATGACACATTTTAGTCCCAAATACTGTCGGAAAGAACTAGTCAAAAACAAAACTTGTATTCACTGATCGGATACCACAATGGATATAAGTTTTTCAAGTGAAAGGGCAACCCCATCAAAATAAAATGAAAATAGAATTTAATGAATATGCAGAGTATACGGAAATAAACTGCAGTGTTGAAAAAAAAATACAAGACATTGGACGTTGCTTTGTGGGAAATAATTTTAGCTACAATATAGTACATGTATTAAGAAAATACAAAATAGATCACCATTTAATTCTGCCTCAACTAACGGTTCGTATCCCACAATGCGGGGGTTAGCAGCATCACGTTTTTGCGTTTTTTTTTCGATTTTAAAATGGGAAGAAACAAAAAACAATCAAACAAACAAACGACAGTCCCTTGGAGTTGGGGATGGTGTCGCACTAGTGGATTTTTTTTTATAGCATCCTCAAAACAAATTGCCACATGAGACACGGTACACAAGGGTCAACCACCTGAAAATGTGAAATTGTCAAGTTTGGAGGTAGAATGAAAAGGGTATTCATTTTTTAACTCACTGGAAGGAGAAGGTATAGTATGACACACTGAACATAGGCCTACTCTATGGTATAAGCGTTTTTCCTTCTCAAGGGGATATAGAGTACGCCCTTCTCACTCCGACGACATATGAGGCAGCGACAATTCAGAGGCCCCTCACATCAAGACATTCCTGAATCGACACCTCCGTGTAGACATTAACAATTCCCAGGTACCTCCTATAATGAGCCATGGATATGAGGAATCATACTTTTACGGAGGTTCCACCTTCCTGATACTACTGAGAAGAAACTAGTTTTTGTACACATTTGGCCTGGACAATTTCATTTCATCATTTGTCAAGAAGGAAAAATCACATGAAATTTTAAACAATCGCCTAAAAGTACCGTAACAATCTGTGCCATGAATTCAAGGTATAATCGAAGTCACAAGTGTAACTCTAAGTCAATCCACTAACTTGTGTCCTCTTAGAACTAGACCAATACTCTTCCGAGTCCCTTTAGGTAGAAATGTCCACAGCGCCATCTTTGGCCGAAAGCCTGTTATTCCCCGTTCCAGTCACCGATCTCTAACACGCAATGAAGTCATCAATGAATATGTTTCCAGGGATACACTTCAGTAAGTTAAATATATTCCAGTGATTTGATCGAGGACTCGTGTGAGATTTTGAAGAAGGAAATATAGAACCCTATAAAATGACCGTTGAGAACGCCGGCTATTTTCTGAAGAGAAAACATCGCCGTAAGACTCACGTATACCAATTTTCACGAAATTCGCAATAAATTGTTTTATTTCATACTTTTGCTTGAAAAGTGGGGGATGTTTGTACAGTCAAACAACTCCCCAAAGTTAGATTATTACCATCATGTCCTATAGGATGTACGCCCACTGAACTGTGTTAGAGTTCAGTGTACATGTATGGTATGCCCCTGCCACAATTTGTTTAATTTTGAACAGTAAATTCATGTATAATAGGCGCCCTTTATAGTTTCTCGCGGATGCCAGCTATCTTTAAAAAAATATATATATATTATTATTATTTTTAAAAAAATATTTATT
Source organism: Eucidaris tribuloides (assembly GCA_001188425.1). NCBI lineage: Eukaryota > Metazoa > Echinodermata > Echinoidea > Cidaroida > Cidaridae > Eucidaris > Eucidaris tribuloides. Next base: position 17,861 of record JZLH01S0600983.1, read on the forward strand.
ATTATTATTTTAATATAAATCTTCCTAAAAAGTAACAGATATTCAACCAAGATGTCATGTCATCCGACAGTAAGAGAAACGTGTTATTTGGTTACGACCTGAAAAGTGATTGCTGTAGTCTCTGTCAGTACTGCTAATCCGATGAATTATTGCAGTTTTGGGTTCGGCTGCCAGCCTAGACAAACCATTTATAGTAGTCACATGCCATAGCCTAATTACTCGAAAAGTCAAGAAATGTTCACTCGCTCAACGGAACCCAAGAAATCCCCAAACAGAATGGGCTTCCAAAGGGGGTGGATTTAATTGAGTCTTAAATTATGTTTTGTTTTTATGGGACTTGAGAAAATATCCATTGATAATAAAACGAAAGAAATGAATTGACTGATTGTGTAGGAACTACAATACGCTGAATATCAGGCGCGGTTCTAGAGCGGAAAATTTAGGGGGGAGGGCTACTGGGGATTCATCAGCGGCCAAATCCTAGGTCCAAAATTTTTCTCGGTCATCCCAGCCGCTCGGGGGGGGGGGGGTACGAACGAAAATTTTTCACGGTCATCCCAGCCACCGAAAAGTCGCTCAGTCAGTTGGGGGGGGGGGAGGAGAAGGGGAAATTCATGTATAAATTTCAAACACAAGCCAAAATTATTAACATTTTCATTGCTGTAAAACAGTTTTCGTCTGAAATTTTTTTTGAGGAGGCCTTAAAGGGAGAAGGCGCCAGCAACTAACAGGCATAAGTTAAGAATAAAAATGACATTGTGAGTATTGTGAAAATTATGGCACATGGTGACAAAAAACGGCCTAAACCTAAATAAAGGGTACTGTGCGATACTCACCCTCATCAAGGCCCTATAAATTAATTAATTTGTGTTTATTTTACGTCTTTGTAAGTTTTACCCTAAGACAAAACTTGCAGAAACAGCTGTAGGGGGATGAGCTTATCAATTCAAACAGTGCATACATTACCACGGTGCGGCTAACACACGTCGCGTGGCATGCATTGGTCATGCATGGTCAGCTCCCTGCAGTGCATGTGCAATCTGATTGGTTGGCAAGAACTCAAATATTTTCTTAACATATGCCTGTTAGTTGCTGGCTCCTTCTCCCTTTAATGTAAATGTAAACAATTCAACATAAAGGTGCCTAACTATAACTCCAGTGCCATGTACATGTTAAATGGCTGGCAAGTTTTCATATTTATGTTTGTTGTTGTTAGTTGCTGGCGCCTTCTCCCTTTAAGCTCCCAAGCCCCCTACCCCCCCCCTTCCCCGGGCCCGCTGAATATTTCGCGGTGGTTTTATTTTCGCGAATTTCGGGACTTAACGCACGCGAAAATTTTCACTTCCTTACATGTAGAAAGTGAATGCAAATACATGTACAATGAAATCGCGAAAATAAACTCTCCCAAATTCTCCGTCTTGAAGCAAAATCGCGAAAATAAACTCTCCCAAATTTCCCGTCTTGAAGCAAAATCGCGAAAATGGACGCGAAATAATGGCATGCTCATGAATATGGCTTTGAAACTGCGGTATACAGAGGCAGCGCTGACGTGAGCGTGCCAGGAATACGTTTGTGGGGAATTCCCCTCACAAAAGTTAGTGCTTTATGCGCAGTGACACGTATTGGTTTATTCAGGGAGTTGGAAGAGATCACTCCCTATCGCACGTACATGTCTTCTGGGGAATACCACAGTCGCGGTTTCCCGGGCAGTTTCTCTCGTTTGGGTGCATGCAGACAACAGCAGACGACATTATTGATTGTAAGCAAAGCTACGAAGTAAAAAAACAGGGACGGCGCCAGAGTAAAATATTAGGGGGAGAGAAAACTCTCAGGAGGGGCGGGGGCAGTGGCGTATCTAGCGGGGGGCAAGGGGGGCACGTGCCCCGGGCGCCATTTTCAGGGGGGGCGCAAATAGGCAAAAGTTTGAAGAAAAACAAGGGAAAATGAAGAAAATGAACAAATTGTAGAAAGGGGGAGAAAAGCCATTGAAATGTAATTTCACGAATAACTCTGACAGCACGCCAAAAAAAGTTGGAAATGGGCGGCGATTTCGACACTGCCCAAGCAGAAGTGCTACGAAAGGGGCGCACTATGTCATATTGACCCCCCCCCCCCGTTTCACATTGTTTGGACAGGGCGCACATTTTAGCAAGCAATTGCCACCAGCGGGTCGTGCTGCATTTCCTAGATACGCCACTGGGCGGGGGTGGGGGAATGAGAAATATAATTGGTCGATACAAGTTTTACTGCCAGTATAGTAACTGCTAAAATACGTCATCTCACATCTGTTTCTACAAGGATGTCATAGCATAATGTGCTCCCCTTTTTTTAGATGTATAGGCCTATACCTGACGAGAGAAAGCGAAAAAATAGAAGTAGCAGCAGCAGCAGCAGTAGTAGTAGTAGTAGTAGTAGTCGTAGTAGTAGTAGTAGTAGTAGTAGTAGTCGTAGTAGTAGTAGTAGTCGTAGTAGTAGTAGTAGTAGTAGTCGTAGTCGTAGTAGTAGTAGTAGTACTGTAGTAGTAGGCTAGTAGTAGTAGTAGTAGTAGTAGTAGTAGTAGTAGTAGTAGTAGTAGTAGTAGCTAGTAACTAGTAATAATAGTAGAAGTATAACAGTAGCAGTGACCAGTTACACTGGGATCTTGCTGCAAAATGACTACAACTGTGATTAACCCTCATTTTATACTCCCAACTGTTGCAACACGATATTTCCATATTGCACAACACATAACGTTACAGTCAACTCACCCACACGCACGCACGGAGTTGTATGACGTCACTGACTCTGCACCGATATTAAAAGAACGAGTAGCACTGGTTTTCTTTATTTTGTACAAGAAAAAGATATTCTGCGACAATCATGCCCACAAAATCGCCAACTTATTTGACTGGATGTCTCATCGATGCATGTGAACAGCCTACAAACAGGGAAGTTCTACGAAATCCGCTACGATTTACTGGATTTAAATTTAGAATGGGGTTTCCCAAATCTTTGTCCAATGAAAACCCCGTAAATAATTCCTCTGGTAACATGTCCATTTTGTTTCATGCAAATTTGAATGCATTCCATGAAATGAAATATGCAAAAATTCAATTCTTTTCTCTTTTACCTGGATACAAATGGATCTGTGAATCAAAATTGTACCGTTAAAATACACAGACTTTTTCAGGCCGTGAAAAAGTGTGGAAGAAATTCAACAAATTATTTCGTATAACATCGGCACAATTTAAGCGGTTTGTGTACACAGCGCGCGCGCTGCGTTATTTGGGGATTTCCCCGATTGTTAGCGCGCAAAGGGGCGTGCATATAACGACAGACCTTCCGACAACATGGGGGACGGAGTCCCGACGAACTGCCAAGTTTCTAAGGACGCACAAAGGAAATTTTTAGGAGCTTTGGTCAGGTCTTTGCTGTCCGATGTTCCAAGCCGCTGATTTCATAGGAAGAGCTGAAGACGAGTTTCGATATATGATAAAATTTTACGAAAATTTCACTTGTTTCTTGGTTGATTTTTTGCCCCTAGGCATGACAAGTTCAAACAAAATTAAGACTAGAGCATTGACTGCACGCAGTCGATGGGTATGCCTCTGCAGTTCGCACTCCCACCCCAATAATGGGATCAAATCAGACAGGTATGCCTCGTGACCTTTGACCTTTCAACTCCATAATCTAATCGGTTCATCGGTGCCTCATACTTTATACCCTAACTTGCCAGAAATGTTGCAATATACACTATAATGCATGTGTATTTTGAGTTGAAGGAGTATTTCTATCAGGAAAAATTCGAGGGTCTACCCCCCCCCCGATCGCTGCCCATGATTTCTATAATGATATCCTAGTGAAGTTATGATTGGAAAATAACAATATTATTTATTTGAAATGAAGTCAATAGTTCTCCTTTGTTCTCCATGGCGGAGAGATTATCCAATGCAGGTGCACCCACGGCAGAGGGGCTGGAGCACAAAATGTATCATCTATTGCTTCCTATAGGAGCGCGTTTAATTCACCCAAGCATCGTAACTCGGTGTCATATTTCCCGTTAAACGGCTTCGATGGTTTGGAAAGACTTCCAACAAACGAACAAATGTCAATAGGCCTATGTTACTCTGAAGCGGTCTCAGAAAGAAGGCCACACCTACAGCGAAGAAGAAAGCGCCTATCTTCATGAGATAGTGGTAAGGAGAATACACCCTATATTTTAGACAGGACCTCTTCATGTTATATTTCTCATCCTTTCCCAGGTCGAAAGGCTGTTTGTCGTGCGGATCACCTAATTCGTCTCAGTGACGAATTCAAATCTAGTTATTACAAACACTCTCAAATTTACTGTCATAATGACTTTTCTTTACTTGGATAATGTGGAGCGAAGGCAATCATCTTTAATTAGTATCGCGGTATTATCGGGGTTAACTTCCTAGGAGTAAGGACATAATTACAAAATTATACCAAAATTCAAAAACTTAACCTTGGATAAGTTTTTATTATTGACGCCGCCGCCGTCACCGGAAAAGCGGCGCGTATATATCTCACTTCTGCAACGCATAGCAGGCGAGATAATAAACTAAATGCCTAAATGATATTTTTAGACACCACCCTATAGGGCCTAATGGACAGAAGAAAATTGCTTTGGGGATCACAAGAATCACAGGATCAAGGAAATGAAAGATTTGACGATACTACTACTAGTACTACCACTACTCATAACCACCGTGATATAAACAATAGTGTACTAAGAAAATAAGAATACTGCAGATTGAATAAGAAAATACCTGAAACCTGAACACTGGGGGGGGGGGGGTGATTGATTGGTGCTTGTACATTTTGGCCCGGGGGCACCTCCATTGACCAGTGGATATCATGCGCGACCAAGGAATCGCGTAAAATAAAAAGGGTACTTTTTTTAAGATTGGGCACGATACGTACGTAACGTACTTTTCGCCCCAGAAACCTACGTGGTTATAGGGTCCGATTTGCGAGTGAAGAAGTTTGTCAGACGAAGTAGCAGAATCCCGGGCAAAATCGTCATTTTTTGCTACGCTTTTCAGCCCACAAATTGCAAACTTACTATCAGTTTCTTCTTCTCTGCTTATACTTGTACTCAAATGTGCATATATAACAAATATTGGAAAAGGGATCAATGGTGCACCCCCGTGCCCAAAGAATGTTTGCATCAACGTTTTACTTCTTGCTTAGGGGGTCAAATTATGCAAATACTTGTTAAGGGTACCGTTTCACACCCAATACTTGTTAAGGGTACCATTTCACACACACAATACTTGTTTAGAGGTGCATTTTCAGAAAAGGGGAATTACTTGTGTAGGGTACATTTCGAAACCCTGCGGTCGCGCATGATATCCATTGGTCAATGGAGGTGCCCCCCTCCCCATCCGATCCCCCACCATGTGAGCTTAAGTTAAGGATGAATGCAACATTGATGCAAAATCTACATACGTAGCAGAGGTGTGAAGAGGTACGTGATTTTGCGTATATAGAAAATTCATTATAATTGAAATGTATATCGTCCTTTAGCTTCAAATACCCAATATAAAGGTTGCACGTAATTTTCACGTGATAAAAAGATAATATTCACTTGTATCATTTTTTTTTTTGGATACACACTGCAGTTCTTAAAAGAACTGTTAGCAAGTAGGCGGCCCATATTAATTTCTAAGCGATTTTTTACTTTCTTTATGGTCTAGAGTTTTGCAACACAATGGTAAACTGGAACTAAAATCGTCGTTTTGGGCACATTTTTTCCATAATTGTAACAAAATCTACAAGCTTGATATACTATTGACACGAGATTTATGATAATCAAAGGTTTCTCTTTAAGGTTAGATCAAAATATGTGACTGAAGTCAATGTTATGACCCGCGGAATTGAGTCTAAAGACTTCCTTTTTGGTACAGAATCTCGAGGAAGATCCCCGTTTTTCTCATTTTTTCTAACTTTGCCACTTCATAGAATGAAAGTGCGCTATCTATAAATATATTGACGATGAGTGTTTGTAGTGGGAAGTCTGAGGATTCTAAAAATGTAAAAATCAAATTTTATTGGCTAGGAGAAGGCCCGCAGAATTGGCAAAAACCAATCACAGACACCATTTTCTCTCAGTCAGAAATCTTCGCAGCCTTTATTATTATGCGTTCGAGTGTGAATATAAACAATAGACACGCTCCTACAGTGCGGCGTGAGGTCAGTAGTGCATGACCAGTGCCTATTATAACCCACTGAACTCAGTGTTATAACCTCGTATTTCTCTGCGCAAAAGAGGAGCATTTTCTGTTGTTAACAAATTGATATGTTTCGGGCAGGGGTGGCGCGCCGCGGCGCCAGAGTGAAATCTTATACGAGGGGCGAAATCCGTCGAGAAAATTTTGTTCGCACCCGCACTGCTACACGGAGGGAGAAAAAGTCGCAGGGTCTGGAACCGAGACGACTCACCACCCAAATTTGATCAATATTGAACCCTTTGCTGCAAATTTTTGTAAGCATTACGGACGGACAGACGGACGGATCTGACCTGCTCCACATGTATATTGCAACTACCGTGATCGGCGATCGGGGGGGGGGGGGTTCCCCCGTCAACTATTTTCTGGGGGATCGTCCCCCTCGATTTTTACAAGTTATTTTTTTTGTGTGTTAGCAATTTTAAGAGATTTTGTAATCGGCAAACCTATTCAAACACAAACGATAAATGTGATGAAGATAAATTAATAGATGAATCTTTAATAATGCAGGTAAGGGGGATTTTAGAGTCAGAATTTCCACTTTTTAATTACATAATGATGAGACCTCGGGGCTTTTTTTCCCACGCGAGGGTATTATTTTGCCTTGGGTGTTTTGTCCCCCCCCCCCACTCATCACATGAAATCTCTGCTCCTGGCAAACTTCACTTTTGCAAGTTATTCATCACAAATGACTCCTTAACAACATACAGACCATAGGGTATTTGTGAACGACCATTCTTAATGTGGTTGGAGAGCTGAATGAATAGCATAATTTGTTAAATTTTTTTGAAAGAATACCTTCATCAGCAAATTCCCAAATAATCTACCATATTGCTTTCATTAATCACTGCACAAGTGAGGTATGTGGGTATCATTAAAAAGACATTTTGGTAGCATGATTATTGCTATGCATATTGCATAATATCAATTAGCTTCAAAAAGTGTCTTGATGAGAAGAGTTCACAGCCTGTTTACTGAAATCAGTCTTACTTTAGACTATCTTGTTAACCCACGCCTTGTGTTTAATGCATTTGAAAGGCAGATTTAGGTCATTAATTAATTAATTAATTAATTCATTCATTCATTTATTTATTCATTCATTTTTCCTCTCATTCCCAAGGTGTGGAGCAGTCTTATCAGCAAAGCTGTTTTACACAGGTGTCCATTATCTGACATTTACCTTAATTTTCATTTACGTTAATTTGTCACAATGTTGGTTTTTTATGTTGTAGTTAATGTTTTTATTTGAAATTATCTGAATCTATTTCTTTTTTAAAGGGGTCATTTTTAAAAAAAAAAACGCCTTCATGAGCTTTATATGACTCCGCCACTATGTATAATTTATATTAATGTATCTTTTGATCACAATTGTAATGTTTTTATATTTGCTGAAAGTGGAAATAAATAAATGAAATAAATGAAATGAAACAAAAACAATGATACACTGCAACAAAGACATGAATACATACAAATACCCAATGGAGTAATTATAATTTAACAAAATACATAATTATTAAAGGAATCATTTAAATCATTGAGTGAACAAACATAATTATATTACATGTACAAGCTAATAATTATTACAAACATATGAAAAACAAACTGCATGTATTGATTTACCTTCACTAATGCATGTTAACATTTTTATTGCATTGATTTGTATGTTACATGTACAAGAATATGGGTTGAATGTAATAATCTTAATTTTTGAGTGATCAAACAACTTGCTTTATTAAAGGTATTGGCTAACATTTACCACAATTAAAAAAATCTGAGCCACATGATTCCCCATGCTACCAGTGTCGTTGATGAGGTCTAAAAATGAAGCCCTGAAAAAATTGTATTTCAAAATGATTGTTTAGTGCTTTAAAAATGTGAAAATCGTAAGTTGACCAGATTCACTTGCCCATTTCCTCCCATAGACTTACTGTGTGTACACGTAGGCTATTAAAACTCGCCCCGAGTTTTAATTGTTAATTCATGCATAACTTGCCATTGGCAGTGTAACTTCCCAAACTTTTGTATTCTAGGGCGTTTATTGGTCCATTTGAACACTACTATTTAGCTCAGATATCAAAGCTTGACAATTTTTTTAAATTGAAGCTCCACAATGTTAGCCTATCACTTTAATTAAAACAAGTTACACATATTTTCCTTGGAATAAACAACTAGTACATTATTGAGTTTTTTCTCTTTCTTTGCCTCTTTCAGGCATTGTATAACTGTACAATGTTTCTACTTTAAAAAAACCCAGAGCTACATGATTCTCCATGTTTCCAGAGTCTCTGATAAGGTGTAAAATGAAGCCCTGAAAAAAATTGCTGTTCCAAATGATTATTATGTGCTTTTAAAAAGTGAAAATCATTGAGCATCCATTCGTTTTCACCCGTAGACTGCTGCTGCATTGCAGAATTTTCATCAGCTGATGGGCAATTCCATGATTAGTTACATTACACTTTATGACAAACTTTACTCAACATTTGGCTCTTACATGAATATGCTTTGATATTATTTTTCTGTCTTGGTACTGTCAGTTCTCTAGACTGGCACCTACTTCACAACATCAAAGAAAATCATGAAACATGTTTTAGTGGGTAATAACAAGAACTTTAATTATGGTTAGTTACGTTACAAAAACAGGACATGGAAAAAAATTACAAGTCTTTGTCCTCAAAGTTTCGTCAACCTGTTTTCAACTGAAACAAACTGTGGTATTCATGCTATTTCTGGTGTCTTGATAAGTCATTATATAACTTATTGATAAAAATCTCTTCATTTTTAACTACAACATCAAAAACGTGGTTAGCTATGTTATGGTTAGTTACGTTACATTTTGTCCATCCACACAAATTTGTGTTTATTCATGTCTTTTTCTGATTTAGTATGCATATGTGGGGCTTTATTACTTTCAAAACAATGAGAAGAGGCCGTTGGCATGGAAAAAACTGCAGAATAAATGATAATTTTTCATAAAACTGAGATTTATTCACACTAGTCCCACATGTGGTATTTCATGTGTAGTTCTGATTCTCCTAGAGGGTGCTGTTGAAGACATAAAATTTAGAGTAGAAATGATGTCCCCCATTGTTTCTTCATGATTCACACCCATTCAAACCATTAAAATGTAATATGATTCGAGATAGAGCAATTTATATAATTTGTGATTTGTCCAATAATTCATGGATTTGCCCTGATAATAATTTATGTGCCAATTTTTGTCTGTACATATTTTAGAAGTTACAGCCTAACTGTCTGGAGTTTTGTGTTGTAGGGTGTTAATTTGTCCATTCAAACACTGTCAGATTTGTCAGATAGCAAAGTTTGACATTTGTTTTAAATGTGGCATCCACAATGTTATATAGAGTATAAACAAAATATTGCAATTGTTCACAAATTACCACTTGATTATTACAACCAACCATTCAATGCAATAAATACAGTACCTACAAATTTGCAAATTCTATGATTTACGAAAATGTATTTTTAAATGTATGTTCAATTGACACAAATTCTGAATCCTATTTATTTCTACATTATTTACCACAATATATGTAACACAAGAAAAGGACAGATTAATAATGATGCCATTTCATAAAAAATAGCATGATTTATTCAATAAAGCTGTAACATATTTTGAAATTGTTAGAAAATAAGGTATTTGTCAATTTCAGATGCATACGTTTCCCCTACCAGGAAACCTGGGCAATTAATAAACTCACAGTAGTATGACAGATAGTTCTGTAAGTTCTCTAAATTCTTTCCCTGGTTTATAATCACAAAATCATTGATTTGTTAAATTTCACCACACAGTTTTCATCTGTATTTATAGAAAACAATAAGAAATATCTCCCCTCGAAAGGGTTATACTAGTCAATACTTATTTGAGTACATTCATTTGAAACTAATTCAAAATATCATGTTATCCCTGCACCAGGGATAACATACGCTTTTCTACTGATGTAGTACATGTATTATACAGTGTGTCCCAGAAAAAAGGAAACCGGATTTCATGGCAAAAATATTCTGTCATAATGAATAACTTCTTTCACGAATTATACATGTCTGTGAAGCTCTGTTTCTCTTCTTTTATTTGATATACATCTCATTATCGATCGTTTATGCATAACTGAATTAAAACAATGGAAAGTGGTGCTACCAAAATTTCATTTGCACGCACAAAATCCATCTTTCAGTCCATTTTCCGAGTAGTAAATGTAATTATTTTCAAAAAATAAAGACATCACGTAAAACGTCATAATTTCTTCTTTCATTTGACACCTCATGCGTAACAAAATCTGAATGATGTATGCTAGAAAACAAATAAAATGAAAACACGCTCATTTTAGCATGATTTTCAAAATGAATGGATTTGAACCAACTGGAAGGGAACTGAACAAAAGGTTCACACATGGCTGACTTCACACAAAAGCTTGCTTGGGGAACACTGCAAGGTTAATGAATGCATTTTGGAACAATTCTGAAAACAAGCATCATTTCAAATTGTCTTTTCTCAATCATGCATAGCTCATTTTTCACATATGCGGTATCAAATGAAAGGGAATAAACTATTCTTTTTAATGATGTCCGTCAATATCAAAGATATGCTTAGTACATTCAAACATGACAATTTGAATTTCAAACTTCCTCGTGCAAATGATTCATATTCATATTCATTGCTTTATTTAACCACCATAAAAATGCATATATACAAAATTAATCAATTAAAATACATAAATATATAAATACATGTACATGGGGTAAGGAACCCCTAAAAAGCACCTGAAGTGCTCATAGGTGGGGCCCTAATGTGAAATACATGATTTTATGATTATGTCCCTTGGGATTGTCTTTACTCAGTCATGCATGAATAAAAATGTCCATGATTGGTGTCTAATGAAAGAAGAGAAAATATACTTTCCAAACATGTATAACTTTCTTTACATATTTGTTGATAAGATATGAAAATATCTTCATCAATCCTGGTTTCCTTTTTCTGGGACACACTGTATAACAATGCAATAACAATATGAACACTTATCTCAATGAAAGTATGAAACAAAACTGAAGTTACATACTTAAAACATGGATAGCAGTAGCCAAGAAAGCATTCACAAAACATAGCATGGTTCTGACAGCAAAAACCTCAAACCAAAATTTAAAGGCAGTGGATCTCATTTGTAAACATCCATGCAGACCAGGAAAAGATAGCCCATGCCCTTAGGCTATTGATAAAAGGCATGCCTGTGAAATTTGGGGGTAAGTAATTACATAGAATTTGAAAAATGCGAAAGAAAAACAATAGCCGTTTACTGTACGTTCTATGAAAGGAATTTTTTTCTCGCGAGAAAAAAATTCAAATCAGAGTCTAACGGTCAGTCTAATTCCACTGAAATTGAGTTTCTAGCTCCTATATTTTGCTAAAGGTTCCCAGATGGCATTTTCTTCTAAATGCCATTGTATTTACACAATGTTAATTTTTAGGCATGCAAAAGAGATCCCCTACCTTTAATGAAGAAACTTGTCAAATGTCTGATTTGGAGTGTAGCACTGTATGGCTATGAAACTTATGATGATCAGAAAAGCAGAAGAGAGGGTGCTTGAGAGCCTATAAATGTGGTTATGAAGAAGAATGAAAGGAATATTTTGGAAAGATGAATAACGATAGAATTGAATAATGAAGACGTATTGAGGAGAGTAAGTGGAGAAAGGAACTTGTCTGAGACCATTGGAAGACTGAAGAAAACCTGGATAGGACACATTTTGAAGGGACACCCCATGCTGAAAGATGTAATATAGGGAAAGATTAATGGCAAAAAGGGGGGGGGGATAGACCAAGAACTGGGATGGTGTCTGACATGAAGGGCGATTTGATGTATGGGCTAATGAACAGAAAGGCAGATGATAGAGAGGGATGGAAGAGGAAATAGTACTGACTCTGGTGTGTGGACCTGCCCCATTGGCAGAACACCAAGAAGAAGATACTTAAAGAAACTGTTACACATTTTAGTTTACCCACATATTGCATATTGTAATAAGACACACACTAAACATTAATTTTGTATAAACCACATTTGTGAGCCATTGCAAATGAAATATCAACTTAGCTGGATGACAAATTGCTACCTTGCTTGGTTACAGCAAGCATTGGTTTCCAACTCGTCTAGCCAAAAGGCTTGTTCCTCGTTTCTCGTGAAGGTACTGAATCTTGCTACGGAAGTCATCAATGTTCACGTAACAGCCCTGTAATATGAATATGAAATGTCAAAATGTGAAATATAATCAACTAAAATGACCATTATTACCACTACATAAAGTGAATTCAAACTAAAAACAAATTTTCACATAATAGTTTTTTTTGAATCACAATTTTTGGATTTCATCATAGCATATCAAGTGCTCTAAAATGATGTTTCCAGTTTGTGTAATTTTCATGAAAATGTCAATGGAGTGATAAATTTTGGCTCCATTTAATAAACACAGCTAAGTTACATGGAATGTAGTATTCTTCATTCTGTGAAAATATTCTGATAGGTATTGCACTCAGGAACATGTACTGTCAAGGTAGCAGCATGAATAGGTCTTGCGTAGGGTAGACTAGACCTACACTATACGACATACAGACCTTGATGTTCTTGTAAGGAGCATCGCAATGTTTCAATTTCAGAGCTGTCACCCTCTGAAAGCCAGGATTCCTGAATACCACCAATACAACAAACTACCTTGTACCAGTGAGACCTGGAGGGTTAAGTGCTAGTTTGGGTAAAAAGAAGTTCCTCAACTTCATTTCAGGATTTATTTCTTCCCTCAACCTCATTCTGAAACCCCTCCCTCATTGAAGGCCTTCTGTGATCTTCTGTCCTGTTGCAGTAAACATCTTTACATTACTCCATTCACGGATTCTAATTGACGGGATTTACCAATTAGCAGTTACTTCCCACTGTGGGATAAATGTGTATGACCACATTATCAGGATGTTGGTCACAAAGTTGGCATGGAAAAAATATCCTGAATAGACAATGCCAACTTCGATTATATAGTGTTACCGCTGAATCAGCTTAAAGGTAACCTAGTACTGGTCAATGATGGAAAATCTTCCTCCAGAGTTCCCCATTTCCTTGATTTCTAGGTGAAAGCTGATAATATTCGCATTATAATGTTAAAAAACCCAGTTCATCTCAAATATATCATTGGCAGTTAAACCATAAAGATTTTCTCTCATTTGCCTGGCATCACAATATCATTGTTGGATTAGTAAATGTCACGGTAATGGTTGTGTAAAGATTTTGTTATAACACTGTAACAGGAGTGTTCTTCTGTTTTCAATTATCAGAAATACCAACAATAACTGATTTTTCAGCAGTTTTGTCAAAGTGGTGTTATTTTGCAAGAACCCAATAGTATCTCAATTTAGCATTGCATTAGTTATTACTGGTTAAAGGCAGGGAATCTTTTTCACAGCCCTCCAGAAACACAACAAAACTTCGCTTGGACGCTTAGGTTACTTATGAAGGATGTGACCGTGAAATTTGAAGATCAGTAATTATATAATATTTGTAAATTCATTATCTGTTTAGTGTGTGTGTGAGGCTTACTGAACTGAGTCTGGTCATAAGCATTATTTCAGTATTTTTCTGTTGGTAGGTGAATATTAATCTGCATGAGACTATTGCATAAAATTTGGCATTTTTGTGAATGCATATGGTGCATATTTGTAATTTGTAAATAAATTTCACATTTCATACATGATGATCACCTATGCAATTCCTAATGTACCCAATTCGTAGTGTACAGTCTGAATGTTCACTAGGTATTTTGGTATATAGGCCATCACATTCAAAGATATTCAAATATTTGATGAGTCAAAGTTCAAAAGATTCTAAACACAATAGGTGAAGGTGACATAGTGATCCTGACAAAAATATGCTACAATGCATTAATACTGTATATTCAGCAATAATAGCATTAAAATAAATAATAGAATACAAATAGTAACATGCAATGCAGTGCAGGGTTTGTAACTCGGTGGCATGAGTGTGTGTGTGTGTGTGTGTGTGTGTGTGTGTATTTGTTTGTGTGCATGCAAATGTATGTATGTGTGTATGCACATGAGTATTTCAATGTATATGATACAATTTCTACACAGTAAAAGTTTCAGAAGCCTTATAAAGTTTTACTGTGGGAGTATTTTTGTCTGATTTCATCATATACTGTAGGTTTCACATGCCCAATCACTTGAGACTGACAAGAATGGGTGTATTTAATGGAGTGTGTAGTGATACTTTCTGAAAGTGCTTGAGAGGACCTAATGTACATTGCTGTGAAAATAAAAGAAATGGATAGAATGTGTAGGAATTATATGGTGTGCCCATGAACATTGTTTTGAAACTGTGGTGCATTGCAGTGGGTATGCTAGGGTTGTATTTGAGGGGAATTCCCTTCAGAAAATGCTGTTCTTCACCATATACTGCAGAGATAATTGATCTGCGAAATAATTGTTCTATCACAGAAGGTTCATTCCAATCTCTCCTAATAATTCCCTTGATGTTTATAACACTATTTCCTGTGATGTACTTTTTTTTACCTAGGAATGAAACCTGTATTTTCAAATCAGGTTGAGGGGACAGAATCCTAGACAGAGAAAGTCAGGGCTGCCAACTCTCACGCAATGAGCGCGAGACTCGAGCATTTTGGCCCTTTCTCACGCCAATATTTTATTTGATTTTGCATGCATTTCCATGTCATCTCACACCTTTGGACCCTTCCGTTATATCATTGACCTATGGGAGTCTCACGCAATTTCATTCACTGAGATTGGCAGCTCTGGAAAGTGTTGATGGCAACATTGCATTTGTACTGAATGAATACTATTGCCGATCATTGCGCCAACTATCACAAATGAATGCAACTCTGCTCAGTCTCATAATACATTGTAAAACTTAAGTCTGTATGTTGATTGACACCTCATGGTCTGAAGGTTACATGTGGAGAATTTGTGTTGTTGTTTTTTTCAACTTGACATCTGTCCATTATGAAATGTAATAACTGAAACTTTAACACAGGCCTGTCCAATTAAATCATACCATGACAGAGGTTTGACCCAAGTGACATTGTATTGCTGAAAATCTAGATATATTTTTGAAGGCCTATCTGAAAGTGTTAAACAAATACATTGTATAATTCCCAGTTCACTGGGGGGGGGGGGGGTAGGGTGGAGGGGCTAGGGGAAGTCACCATCTGGTATGATACTCACACAGGATAAAACAAATGCCTATCACATCAGCACACCATGCATATCTGTCACAGCTGGCTGATTCCCAGGTACAGATTTTTTGTTTTTGTTTTCGTTACAGTTCAAGGTACAGTAAAGAGATTACATGTACCTCACAACCAGTGTGGGGATTCCCCATCAAACAGTACAACACACCCCTTGTCGCAAGCCTTCATAGCTGGCACTAAATAACAAACAAATTGCATATTATTCATTCTGCAAGTGCATCTACACATTACAATGCTTTTTGCACGCAATGCTGATTAGTGGAAAGGGCATGCACTTTGTTTGAAAAATCATTATCAAAACAGCTGGTATGATTTGGTGTTTACTGCATCATCATGAATACAAAAGTACCTGTACAACAACATCAAGGTACAAAAACTGTACATATTTGTTATAAATTTATAATATTTAAATGCATCCATATATTTTTCATTTTCATTTAAAAATACCCGAGCTACATAACCCTTAATGCTAGATTGTCTGTGATGAGGTCTAAAAACAAAGCTCTGAAAAAAATGTACTTCAAAACAATTATCTAGTACTTAGTTGAAAAAAGAGAAAAGTCTATATCCCATAGACTGCTGTGGGTCAACAAAGAGTCAACAAGAAACTTAAGTGTGAAATTCATCCATCTGTACTGCATTTTGTGAGTGTATACTACTGTGTTAATTTGCTCATTCATGCAGTACTTTCATACAGTACAGACATAAAAGTTTCTCATCTTTTTAAATTATCTCCAAAATGCGAAGTGATTTCTTTTGAACTTTATCAATGTATTGCATGCAACAATAACCTTGGAGTTCAGATTTAGCTTATACAGAAAGAATTCCACCCTGTGATCTATTTGGTCTCTGATCATGTGTTATATACCATATGCATGCTGGGCATGGACATATTACAGAGCCAAGCTAGCCAAAGGCATACAGAAATGTTCTTTTGTGAAAAAAATAGTTTCCAATGTAAACTGTACAAGGTACAGATGTTACATTATAGTGAATGACCTGTACATCACCTTAAACTCCTACCTATTTGAAACTACTACACCCATTGGCCATTGTAAAGTTCACAGTATGGTTGTTAAATGTATGTCTGCTTAATACCTCATTTACATACAGGTGGAAATATATTGTACAATTAAATCAGCTAGTTGCAATCAAAAAAAGTATCAAGACATAACAAAGACGTCAAGCAGGTGCAAAGGTGACAAGTACATGGCACACTCAATAAGACACTCAATAAGACACTCATTTGGAAATCATGTTGATTGTGAGAATTGCTAAACTAATGCAGGTGGCCGGAACCATGCAAGTACATTTACATGACAGTCCAGGCCAAATTAGCAAAGCACACCAATATTTGCAGACAAGAATCATTAATTCAGTCTTAAATCCCCTTCGGGCTCACTGCATTCAACATCATTTAGTAAAGCCTTGAAGACGGATAGACGAGATATCTTGTCACGAGGTCTATGGAAAATGATATTAAAGCAAAATCCAACTATCTTCAATGGGTTAAATGAGTGATGACACAATTTTCGTTTGGATGATCATGAACTTTGTGAATAGAAAAAATATTATGTTTTCTGGTCAAAAAAATAAAAAAAAATATTACTCCCTTCATTTATACTGGTTATGAGAAAGGCATTATGCAATATAACTCAATCACTTATCCAATGTTTGACTGAAAAAATTTGTCTTATTTTCTGGGTTTCTCTAAAAGCCCATGTTTTCTGAGTGTGCAATGTACAAAGCTTCTATACATGCCTGTCATCCCCAAGAGGATATGATCTTAATCTTAATCTAGCCTAAATCCCAACATTTTCTGTTTTACAAATGTCAAATTCTGTTTTTCTCCAATTTGCAAACGTCATATTCTGTTTTGCTTTGTGTTGTAATTTTGCAATTTTCCGACTTGACTTTTTTAAGGCAAAAAACCCCCCACAAATAATGTCTAGACCCATGGGGGTTTTGATTCGGGCTTGGGGACATACAATTAAAGCATGATTTCTTGGCTTTATTAGGCATCTTCTTGGTAAATTAGTTTAGTTTTATTCAATAAATATTTATACATTTATTTTTGGGGGAATTTATAGGCATGATTTTTTTCTTCTTTATTTTAAATGTCATTTTCCACATTATACCTAGCCATTATATCTAGCCCTCTACTTATCATTAATCTATTTTTATCTTTATAAAAGTCAATGAATCCCAGCTGGCTTAACATTTTAGATTCTTGACATTTACTCTCATTTTCTGACCTAGGAAACACCCATCTCAGGAGAGATCATCAATGTCAACACCCCTTTTCATGATTTGTGGACTGATCTCTTTTGAAAATATAAATATGTCATTATTCAGTAAAATGTTGCCCCTCGCCCCAACAAAAAAGGAACAAAAAAAAAACTTTCTTTATCTTTATTCCTGTGGTTAAACATGGTAAGTGTTCTTTGTCCCAAGATTGTTGGACAAAAAGTGCCACATCTTTGGAAAAAGTGAACAAGTTCATATGAGCCAAGTATGAGACATCTAAGATTCTTGATCTAACACCTTAAAACCCCAAACTTGTGGTGATGAATTTCAGTTGTATAGACATTTTTTCAACAGTTTATGAGATATTGCAGAAGGGAGATGATAAAAGACAGGAATAAACCCTCTCAACTAACACACTTTGGCCATTTCATCCTATCTTCTAATCACCAGGGATGTGGTCGAGGCCGGCCGTTTCGAGTCACGAGGCCGCTGGCAAAATATTTTTCCCATAGACTTTGTACACGTGACTCGGTCCGAGGCCAAGGCCGGAAAAATCTGGCCTCGACTATATCCCTGCTAATCACTTCATATTCATGAACAGAGAACAGTTACAGCTCATTGATATTTCACAAGCCCCCCTATAGGAAAAAATTGTAATGAATAAAATGTTTAAGGAGAGAAGTAATGATGCTGAATAAGTTTGCTGGACATCCCTGTATCATCAAATGATAATTAGATTGAATGCTTGATATTTCTATTGTTATCCAGTAAGCAGGGAAATTGTTCTTACACAGCATAGCCTGGTTGATTGTGCCACTGAAAAGACATCAGAAGCTTTTTGGTTTAAATCCTGTTAGATTAGATCATCTAATATCTGAGTCATTAAAAATAAAAAGAGACACTTGATCTAATTATCATTTGATACACATCATATCTATTCAGCATGATAAATTCTTACTGCAAATCTTTCATTCATTTTAATAGTTGTTTTTTTGCCGTGCAGGAGGCAGCCCCTTTTAGCACATGCCACCCCACCCCCTTTCAAGTTGTTTGGCACTGTAAGACATAGTATAGTGGGTTGGATCCCCATGACAAGAGCCCCTGGCTTCATCATTACTGCACTTCAAAAAATGTACACGCTGAATATTTCACAGTGGTTTTATTTTCGTGACTTACTAAATGCGAAAATTTTCACTTCCCGATATTTCTGTTCAAAGTGAATGCAAATACAATAAAATCGCGAAAAATATACCCTCGTGAATTCCCCGTCTTGAAGCAAAATCACAAAAATATATGGATGCGAAATATATGGCGTACACAGTATATGCTCAATGCTGCTTTCATATGGCTTGACGATCACGGAGGGTAAAGTCGTGAGAGAGTGCCTTAAAGGCAGGGCATCTCTTTTGCATGCCTAAAAATTAACATGGTGTAAATGCAATGGCATTTAGAAGAAAATGCCATCTGGGAACCTTTAGCAAAATATAGGAGCTGGAAACTCAGTTTTAGTGGAATTATAGTGACCATTAGACTCTGATTTGAATTTTCTTCTCGCGAGAAAAAAAATCCGACCATAGAACGTACACTAAACAGCTAATGGTTTTCTTTTGCATTTTTCATATTCTAGGCAATTAGTGACCCCCAGATTTCACAGGCTTGCCCTTCATCAATAGCCAAGGGCATGGGTTATCTTTTCCCGGTCTGCAGGGATGTTTGCAAATGAGATCCACTGCCTTTAAAGGCACCGATCTGAGACTATAAACCACCAACTCTACCTTTACCTTCATGGATACCTACCTGGAGATGTCTGGTGCCTCCATTTTGCTGAAAATGCTGACGACCATGAAGTACTCTACGATTGTTGAAGACGGCACATTCTCCTGGTTGAAGCCGATGTGATACCTGGGAAGTAGGGAGAGAGTAGAGACCACATATACATGGACACAGTCTTGCACTCAGTTCAATATTAGTATTTTAATGATATAGAATTTTATTATGATGTCATCAAATAATTGTATGTGTTGTAGTCCATATGTTTACTCACTCGTTTTAATTCTTTGTATAGGTTTATTCATAACTGTATACTTCTTATTTGTATGAAGCTACAACTATATTTGTGGCATCCCATGTATGCTTTGTTTGCTACAAACAACAATAAATAATAATACTTATTATTAATATTAGCAATAGTAGTAGGCCGGAGTCATAGCAGTAGTAGCAAAATAGCAGAAATAGCAGAACTAGTAAATGTAGCAGGAGAAAAAAAAACACACACAGGGGCGTGGGGTGATTTTGTCCCTGAAATGGTAAAAGAGCCTCCAGAAATTGCCATACAGTTCAATACAATAGATTATCTGGAATGCACTGTAACAGGAAAAGTAGCCCTCCAAAAGAAAATTTTGATTTTTTCCCCCCCAAGTAGTAATTATATTGGTTGTAGTAGTATTAGTAGTAGTATTAGTAGTAGTAGTGGTACTAAGTTGTAAAGATAGCAGTACTAGCAGCAGTAGAAACGAGCAATCATCCAGACATATCATTTCTCAAGGGGTCCCTCAGGGGTCCGTACTCTGATCAGTCTTATTCACTCTCTATACATCTCCTCTAGAAGACATAATTGATACACATGGGGTTCACAAAATGTTTTATGCAGACGACACCCAACTGTATATTATATTTAAGAGAAATGATGATGATGATATCACTGCAAAAATATCAAATTGTATGCGATCAGTCAAAGAGTGGTCTCAACTAAATGGTTTGAACTCAACAATTCCAAGACTAAATTTCTTCAGGTTTCTTCTCGCTACAGAATGAGCCCGGGGGGGCCAGTCAAATATAATGCTGTACACATGTGTGACCAAATTATTTCCAGACACCCCCTAAACAAGTTTTTCTCTGTGTGCAAAATAACCCCCTAAACAAGTTTTTCGCGGGCTTCATTTACACATTTTGGCCCCTAAACAAGTTGTCGCCAGAATATAACCCCTAAACAAGTTTTGTCTACTTGCTAACAATAATCTTAAATGTAGGCCTATAGACAAAAGTTTGGGGGAAAAACATACCCTAAACACGTTTGGCCAGTCTTTCAAAAAAAGCTTGGGAAAAAAAAATACCCTAAATACCTTTGACCCCGTGTTTGACCAGTCTTTCAAAACCACCCTTTTTTTGGAAAATCTGTGTTTTTGATACCCTTAACGAGTGCACGCGCGGCCCGCGGCTAAAACTGAAAAAACACCCCTTTAAACGCGTTTTTTTGGTCACGCATGTGTACAGCAATAAATTTGACTGGCCCCCCGGGAGAATGGGTAACCCAACACTGAATCTAGATGGCACTTTTGTTAATGCAACCAGAACATGTAAAAACTTGGGGGTCACTTTTGATAACAATTTCACATTTTGTTTCACAAAAATGTCGCTCAGCATCATTCGGATTGCATAAAATAGGTAAAAATCACACTTTTTTGGACAAGACAACTACTGAGCGCCTAATTCATGCTTTGTTATGTGCCATTTTGAGTTTTGTAATAGTTTGCTTTTTGGTCTTCCGTCTCATCAAATTCAAAGATTACAGCTAGTTCAAAATTCAGCAGCGTGACTTGTAACACAAACCAAGAAACATGAACCAATTTCCCCAGTCTTAAAAGAGTTACATTGGCTACCTATCCAATCCCATATACAGAACAAAGTACTTTTATTAGCCTACCCAATGTTTTCATCAGTTTGCTCTATTATATTTCACTGAATTGTTAACACTGTATAAACCAGAAAGAATGCTTTGTTCAAGTACAAAGTCGTTATTACAGGTCTCACACACTGTGACAAAGTCATATGGGGAAAGAAAGATCATTTTTATATGCTGCCGCTGTTTCATGGAATAATTTGCCAGAATCTCTTAGGAATATAGTAACATACAAAAAGTTTAGAAATAGTTTGAAAACACATTAATTTAGCATTTTGTAACATTTCGCAATTACGAACCCAGTGCATCATCTCCACTCCTTTTGTATTTCTGTTCTAAAAAGCACTTAGAGATGTTAGAATTTTGCCTATGTGTTATGCGCTATACAAAAATGTTTCATTATTATTAGAAGCACTTATACCAATAAAAAAAGTAGGTCAGGGCCAGTAGAAATAAAGGTGGCCTTAAAAGGATATCATGTAACCACAGATTTCATATATAAAGTTTAAGATAATAAACTCAGTTGTCCTCAAGACCCTGGTCATTCCTAAAGTGGGACAGGATATTATTTGCCAGGAACAATGACAAACCACAAACCATAATTCCTGAAATATGTTCAAATCATGAGTGATGTATGAACAAACCTAGACCTAATCCTCCTCATATGACAAGTGATAAACAGAAACAAACATCAAATGTAAGGCATAAAAAAAACCTTTTGCAATCACCCTTTTTGGCAAAACACCCACTTTTGTCCCAGAAAACAACCTCTTTAAAACACAGGAAATAGTTAATGTTGGGACCTAATGACCCTTTTTTTGACTCGTCTCTTTGTTTTGGACCATGGAATAGATTTCCATCAGGAGTGATAATTTTTTTTTGCTTGTCGCTTTTTGGACAATAAACACCCCCCCCCCTTTGAAAAAACCTAGGTATGCCTATTCACTAATGTATGTGATGAAGTCATTGGGGCTTAAACACTCTTTGTGGAGGAGCCACATTTGGTTAGTGGCTAATATGTCATCTGGGCCCTTAAAATCATAAAAAAGTAACACATTTGAAGTTCAACTCGATAGAACTCCTTCAAATCACATTTTATCCCATAGAAATGTGGTTATTCCATTACAAAAGCTTTCTGATATAAGATTCTATTTTGTTGCCTTTTATAGTTAGTAAAATAAAGAAAATGTTGGTATCAATAAAAACTGCCACTAAATAATTCTAAAAAAAAAGAAAAAACAAAACAAAAATCACTTCTGCATCAACAGTAGTAGTAGCAGTAGCAGCAGCAGCAGTAGTAGTAGTAGTAGTAGTAGTAGTA